>JANAVB010031215.1:12783481-12868481 GCA_029216955.1 Iris pallida | reverse complement strand
ATCAATAGAAGAAAGACTTGAGAATCATGATATATGGTTCCTTGAGATAAGGTAGTCTCCTAGGTTGTGGGTATGATCAAGGGAATTATTCTAATCCTTCTCAAGTTTCAAACGATTAGAAGGTCATGATAATATATTTAGGTTTAAAGAAAGGATGAGTAACTCAAGACGAGGATGTAGTTACATGGCTTGGCCGATGGCTAACTACATTTGTGCATATACACCTATCATAGCCATAGGTGATATGGCAACTAAGGTGGGACACTCGTAATCCTATTAGGGTGACATTGTGTCCATCTTGGTTTCCTATCAAGATAAAAATTCTCTTGCTCCTAATTCAAAACTTTTAATTCGAGTTTCCTTAAAAAGTTTCTCAATATGTATTTTTTTTTTATCTAAAAAAAATTCTACCAATTTCCTTAACTGTTATAGACCTTCAAGGAAATAACTTAAACTTTCAAAATTTCTAATCAAAACCTCTAGATAAACCTTATCATATTACCAACCATTTTTTTAGCAAAAAATTGCCATTCGATTTTTCTATCCCCGAATTTTAATTTATTTTTTTTCAAAACTAAATTTTCAAATCAAAATTCTTCATCTATAACAACACTAGAAATTTAAATTTTTTTTCTTTAAGATATTCTTATCCTCAAGTCAATTTTATATCCTCCAAAAATTTTAATTTTTTTCCTTTTTTCCTCCAAAATTTTACATATAAATATCCATTAAGCCCAATAAGTCATAACTATTTTCTAGAATATTCAAAAATCAAAAACCACTTTAATTTCTCAATCTTATATATATAAATCCTCTTGATTTTATGTACAACATCTAGCAGTCTCATCAACAATATGAAAAATAAAATTTCTAACTATCATTCGGGGTTCATAATATCACTACTACCCAACTTAGAATTCTATAATCCTTCACACAAGATTATGCCTTTAAGAAATATATGGTTCATCGATCCTCGAAATATTTAATGCCTTCATAACTTAAATATAATCTCTAATGCATTCTTAATTGCCAAGGTAATCTTTGTAGCCATGTAATTGACCTATGGACATATACTAGTATAGCCAGCTTCCTAATCTCTATTAAGCACGAGAAATTAGATTCACGGAAGAAAGGAATCATGCAAGATGCAAATCAAGGCAGTCAAACGAGAGTTCGAAAATGGAATAAAGGAAGAATTTCAAGCATGTGGATGAGATCCAAGACTTTAACCCTATATAAAGGCTTGCTTGGTACAGTGATGTAACCAAATAATATATTGGTTGACCTGCATGGGCTACCACAAAAATATGTAAAGCCTATGTCCTAAAATACGTAGCACTAAGTAATGTACATGCCAGCCGTATACTAAATATATGTAAGCTGTATGTGCACTATATAGATAGTCATGGCTCACTAAATCTTATAAATAAAATAAAGAAAATAAAGATTTCATTAAATTAATTATGAAAGTCGTTGAAAAAGTTGTTGGATGGAGATAAATCCACTACCAAGCAATTAAACGAGAAGAAATAAATAACAAATAAAATAAATTGTCAATCACAGCAAAGAATGATCAAAAAGCCAGATATCTTCGATAAAAAAAGAGAAGATCACATTCATGGCTGGTACTCCTGCGGAAAGTCATGAACATCTACACCTGGAGAGATTACCAATTCCTTAGAGAGACGTAACAAGATACAGAAAAGTATGCCATATAAACTGAATATAAATATGCCATATAAACTGAATATAAATATGTCATAAAGTCATGGGTAAAAGTAAAATATTCTGATTCATAACATGACCCAGTGCTCTATCATTGAAATATTGGACCACCCCTACAACCAAACAAGGACAATATGTGGTATACTATTCTACGATGAGACACTGTCCCATGCCATAATTGGAACGAAGTGTGACAACTCATCAAAGAAAGGTTACCTAACCATTCTATTATGAATATATAGTTAAGAATAGACCTTCAACGCATGGATACTCTAGCTATATGGGATTGGCATAGTCCCCTTTATGGACATCAGGGGCCTCAAAGAATAGCGTTCCTTGAACGTCAGAGGCCAGCAGGAACAGTAAAGGGGGTCATTATGTCCGTATCTCCAACGGAGCTTTCGTGTACAAAAAGGAAAGTGCATACTTGGCCCATACGTTAAGGAACTGTCCTCCCCACCCTATGCACCTATCTATGTCGTATCCACGACAATGTACCTCTATTAACTACCAAGTCTCCTAGTATGTATCGATTTAGCAGTTATACCTAATGCATGCACACTCGTGATCAACACACACACAAGACCCCTCTATTTGCTACTCACAACTCACAACACACAACTCGTGGCACATCTGTGACAAGGTTAATAAAATGCTTACTAAACAAGAGGTAGTCCCTTAACTTCTAGGTCCATATGCATAAATTGAAGATAAGAATAAAAATGTGACTAACTTCTTGCACCATATATAATTTGAAAGCACAATAAAATAAACCATGAGCAGATAATCATAGATGCAACTGGATAAACTACAAGTAAATAAACAGTAAATATGCATAATATATATAAGTAGTAAATATAGGAATGTATCTTGCCCAGAGGTAGTACGACAATTTGATAAAATCCAATTTAGTCCCACAGCCATGGTCGACAAAGGGTCCAAATTTGCAAAAAAATCGGGAACGGACGATTTGTTACAGGCGAGATTATTTGAAGGGAACTTGCAAAAATATTACATATAACTATTTCTAGAAATATGTTTAAAACTATATTCTTTTTCATTAATAAGAAATAGTTTTAGGTAAATACTTTGAAAATATAGAAATCTTTTTCAGATTAACCTTTTGTTTTATCAAATGCGATTTATAGATCAAATACTATATTTCTATAAAAAAGAATTTAGGTCAATACTACCTTTAACATACCATGAAATAATATAATAATATATTTTTCATAAAAATATTGGAATATACATTTCCTAAAATAATAAAAAATATAAGAATATTATGGATAGCCAAAACATCGAGACTATTAAATGATTTAATAGTAGTATTAAATAAATTTTTTAAAAATCACTACCAAATTACAGTACTTTAGCGACGGTCATTTAGCGACGGACATTTTCCGTCGCTATCACCGTCGGATCCCCGACGGATTTGTGACGGAATACCGATGGAAAGCAGTGGACATTTTTTTTATTTTTTTATGTCCATATCCGTCGCTATGCCGTCGATAGGTAGTCGGCCATGTAGCGACGGTTTTATATCCGTCGCTAGAACGTCGCATATTTTGGCGGCAAAAGCCTAAAATATTGGCACGAGATTTACTGACGACTTAGCGACGGAATAATCCGTCGCTACACGCGCGAGATTTACTGACGCATTAGCAACGGAATAATCCGTCGCTACTCCGTCGCTAAATTTACGTTCCAGACTTAAGTTGAAACGACGGGGGGAACTTTTTCATTCCCCCCAAATTTCACTCTCTCTCCTCTCTCTCTCTCTCTCTCCCGCGGTGATCGATCGGCGACCCCCTCTCCTCTCTCTCTCCCAAAGGTATTCCCCTCTCCCTCTCTCTCTCTCTCTCTCTCTCTCTCTCTCTCTCTCTTTCTCGCTCTCTCTCTCTTGCGCGCGCGCGGTGGTCGTGGGTGCAGCGGGCCGGGGGCGTCGGGGGCTGCGGGAGCGGCGTCGACTGCGGGGGGCGACGGTGGCGGCGGTGGCGGGGGGTGTGGAGGGGGCGGTGGGAGGGGGCGGGAAGCGTTGGAGGGATGGGGGCGCGCGGGGGCTGGCCGCGGGGTGCGGGGGGTTGCGGAGGGGGGCTGGCCGTGCGCGGGGGGCGGGGGGTGTGGAGGGGGCGGTGGGATCGAGGGGGCGGGCAGCGTTGGGGGGGGTACGATGGGGGCGGGGGCTGGCCGCGGGGTGCGGGGGGGGGGGTATGTGTGGAGGGGGGCTGGCCGGACACACACACACACGGACACACACACACACGGACACTCGGACACACACACACAGACACACACACACAGACACACACACACACACAGACACACACACACACACACACGGACACACACGGACACAGACACACGGATACACACACACAGGCATATATATATATATATATATATATATATATATATATATATATATATATATATATAGGCATAATTTTAAGATGCTTAATTAGTTTACCTTATATATATAAGGTAAACTAATTATGGTAAACTAATTATGCCTATATATATATCTATATATAGGCATAATTAGTTTACCTTATTTTAGAGTATGACTACGTAGCTAGTGTGTAGAGTAGTATATGGTTACTAGATCCTAGTGTAGAGTAGTATGTAGAGGAGTATAGCTACTAGTGATATATAGATATGTAGGTCCATGTGTATCTGTATCGGACTATCGCTATCAGTATCGAACTATCGCTATCGGTATCGGACTATCGCTATCAGTATCGACCGTATATACTTAGTATCGGGCGTAGCGAATTAGTATCGATCAGTATATGAGTATATTCCAATGCCATAGAGGAAGGTCAACAAACTGATGGCTTCTATGGCATTGGAATCTACTCATATAGGAATGAACTTGAACTGATGGGTGTTGTAGTCGATTTCAGCGAAGGATCGTCCTTTGTAGCATCTGGACTTCAGTTGCCAGCAGAGCCAGGAGATGTTACGGCGGAAACTGCTCTCATGTTACTTCTCCTCCTCCACCATGGCTCTGGACACATCTGCTCCTCCTTTCTTCCCTTCTTCTCGACTATCTCGACCTCCTATTCGGCCTACTATTCCGATATGCGTTTGATACGGTCTACCTAACCTATATACTGATACTAATCTGTTACTCTCTGATATTAAGTACATCCAGCTTAGTAGCTAGCGGATCCACCAGTTACATGATTATATACTAATTATGTTAGATTGTGATACTAAGTAGCCTCGTCGTAGGCCTAGCGTGTTATCCACAAGTTTAGTTTTTCTTACGATATGAGTATCGGTATCGGGCTATTAATTCTTATGTTTAGTTTGTCTTACGATACAGATATTCACATCAAATCGAGCATGAATCGTTACTTTGTTGATTGTACATGGATGTACAAACGACAACACGAGAGCAGAATTGGTGTGAGTGACGATTTTCAGACAGGTGTGGAAGTATTTCTTAAGTATGCCATGAGCAAAACTCAGTACATGGACGATAACAAAATCAAGTGTCCATGTGTTAATTGTCACAATAGACGTTTCGAAGAAGTGATGACTGTGAGAGATCATTTGACCCGTAAGGGTTTCGTACGTGATTACGGCCTGTGGTCATCGCAAGGTGAATTATATTCAGAAAGACAGGCTGCAGAAGCTGGTACTTATGCTTTTGATGATAATGCTGCAACGGATGTCCTCGAAGACGACGGATGCTCTGTGGATTATGGAGACATGCAGAACCTTGCACGAGATATGGTGTATGCTGCGGCAGGGCCTAATTTTGATCCGGAGGATCCTAATCCCGAGGCAAAGGAGTTCTATGATATGTTTAAGGACGCAGATACTCCTCTATATCCTGGTTGTGAGACTCATTCTGCACTGTCAGTGACGATGCGGTTGTTGAACATAAAGTCTGATTTTAACTTGCCACAAGCTTGCTATGATCGGATCACACAATTAACTAATGAGGTGTTACCGAAGGAATCAAAAGAGCTCCCAAGAAACTTCTACAAGTCAAAGATGATGGTCCGACAACTGGGACTGGGGTACGAGAAGATAGATTGTTGTCGCAACGGATGTATGTTGTATTACAAAGAGAATTGCGTATTAGAAAGTTGTTGGTTCTGTAATGCGGATCGTTACAAGACAGTACAGGGAAAAGGAAAGTCAACTAGAAAACGACGTCCTTACAAGTATATGCATTACTTGTCGATCACGAAGCGCTTACAGAGGATGTATATGTCTCTGAATACAGCAGAACACATGACGTGGCACAGTGAAGATCGCATAAAGGACGAAGGAGAATTGTCACATCCTTCGGATGGGGAGGCGTGGAAATATTTTGATTTGTGTCATCCAGATTTTGCTGCAGAGCCTAGAAATGTACGCCTGGCGCTATGTTCTGATGGCTTCGCCCCTTTCGGACAGTCGGGATCTCAATACTCATGCTGGCCGGTCATTCTTACCCCTTACAATCTGCCACCATGGATGTGTATGAAGACTCCTTATATGTTCTTGACAGCTATCATACCCGGTCCCAAAAATCCGACAAAGAACATCGATATATATTTACAGCCGTTGGTGGATGAGCTGAAACAGTTGTGGGAGATCGGCGTCACGACCTATGATATTTCCAGAAAACAAAACTTTCAGATGAGAGCTTCACTCATGTGGACAATCAATGATTTTCCAGCATACGGTATGCTGTCGGGATGGAGTACGCACGGCAACATGTCTTGTCCGATATGTATGAAAAATAGTAAAGCGTTCCGCCTTAGACATGGAGGAAAAACTTCTTTCTTTGACTGTCACCGTCAATTTCTGCCAACGAGACATCCTTGGCGAAAGAACAAGGACGCATTCAGATATGGAAAACAAGAATTTTCTGAACCTCCTGCCAGATTGTCGGGATACGATATTTAGGAAGATGTAAAGGAATTGCCCACCGCAATGGAAGATCCATCGAACAATCGTGTCGAGGGGTTCGGATATGTCGTTAATGGCTTCAAGTTTAAGACAACTCAACATCCTATAAATGCAGAATTTCTCAATGACGACTTCAGTACGAAGCATTCTGGTGTTTGCATAAGAGGCACAATCTATGACGACGAGCCGGACTTTGACTATTATGGAGTGCTTCGGGATATTGTAGAATTACAATATAGTGCCCCATTTGATATGCATATTGTTATGTTCAAATGTGAGTGGTTCGATACGACACCAAATATCAGTTGGAGAATCGATAAACAATTTGGATTCGTCGATATAAATCATCGCAGGAGGTATAGAGGGTCCGACACGTTTGCGATAGCAAGTCAGGCTGTTCAAGTCTACTATACAAGCTACCCAAGGCGTCGTAGAGATCGCTTTGACTGGTGGGCAGTATGCAAGATTAAATCTAGAAATACATTCAACGTTGGAGACCCAGCATACCAAGAGGACCAGATCGAAAAGCCCCAATATTTGGGACAACAGTCTTGTGACATGGATGTTGAATTAGAGGTTGATATACCTCTTGCTGATGAAAATAGAGGGGAGGAAGAGGCTGATATATAAGACTTAGATGTCAACCAGGGGAGAAAGAGGCGTCTTGTCCCAAGTATTGAGACTGAAGAAGAAGAAGAAGAAGAAGAAGAACTTTATGAGGATGAGGATGAGGATACAGATGAATTCGACGATGAGGATGATGATGATGATGAGGCCGTGGCCGAGGAAGAGGACGATGACGATGATTAAATATCGCTATATTTCAGTTGTATCTTGAAGCACCCAATATCTAGTCTCGAATCCTAAATTACCCTATTACATTTGGATTTACAATTACAAGTCTAGTGGAACACAAGATGCCCTTTCATCAAAAGTTACAAGAATTGTACTTTGTTGTATTGGTGCATGATTTTATCAGATTTTGTGTATCTAGCTTTTATTCGTACTTCACTTCTGATTGTAATATTAATTTCAGTTTGGGATATTTGCGTATTATTGTATGAGTTTCTTTTTGCAGATGGCACTCCTAGGCCTACTCGTCTGGGCGGCACTCATCGCCCTGCTGCTGGTATGGATATGTTTAGGTTTATATTCATTTATAAATCTATGTTGTCGGTATTTTGTTTATGTGTTTTATTTACAGGGCATGGTTGCGAGCACCCGTACTGGTGGTGCTGGCCGTGGTCGTGGCGGTGGCGGCGGCGGCGGCGGTGGTGGTGGTGGTCGTGGGCGTGGGCGTGGGCGTGGTGGTAGCGGTCGTGGTCGCCAGCCGCATTCCCCGGATGTGACCTCCGAGCCCGACTTGGAGAGCCCGATCACAGGCTCTTCCCACCGTCATTCTTCCTCGGTGCCACCGACATCGTCGTCGAGGCCTGTGACTCCATCCGCTAGCGGATCCGTTCCGTCACCGGATGTACCAGCGGATGCAGCAGCAGATGCAGCAGGGGGCCCAGCAGTTACTGCAGGGTGGGCCTCGGAGTACCCCGGGATTCAGTTTCATCCTGATACCGGGGAGTACATTCGCGGACCCGCGGATCCCCCGACGCCACCAGAGAGGCTGGTGGGCGAGTTCCGACGAGAGCTATGGCCCGCTGGTGAATCGTAAGTAAATTTAAGTTAATTTATTAAATTTGTTTCATTTATTCAAGTTAATAATCCAGTCGTTGCTTCTTTATAGGTTTTTCCCGTGGGATGCTGCCCGGATTCTAGGGCGCATTATCCGGGATAACTACCATGGCCCCTACATCAATTTTTCTGAGGTGCCTCAGGACATGAAGTACGTCTGGCTCGACGAGATGAGGGTATAAATCCGTCGGTGAATTATTAATTATTCTTTAAATCATTAAAATTTTTATTACGTGATATTTGAATTTGTATGTCAGAGGACGTTCTGGTGGCCCCCCCATCGCGAGGAGGCGATCCGCAGGACCTACAAAGCCGCCGCCGGAAAGAAGATACGGGATGCGGTGTACGACCTTCGTACGGCGCATACGAGAAAGGACTGGATCCGGGCGGAGTACTATGAGCAGATGTTGGAGAAGATGGATACTCCGCAGTTCAAGCTGAAATCGGAGAAAGCTAAGGCTAATCGACAGGGCGCGGGTCTGCATACGGGGGGATCAAGGCCCTACGCATCGACGCGTACAGATTTGGTGAGATAGCGCAAATTCAAATTCATTCTATTATTTAATTTCGTACTCTTAATATACGAAGTTAATTAAATTCTACGTATGCAGGTCCGACGGGCGGTGAAGCAGGGGAAAGAGGCGGAGACGGTCACCGCTCACGATGTATTCGTGCATACGCACAAGAGGCGGAAGGACGGGAGCTTCGTCGACGCGAGGGCCGAGGAGACTGATGTAAGTACTTACGTTTATGAGATTTATGTTAGAAATATAATTATTGTTAAGTTAATTAGATAAACTTAGGATTCAGACTATAACTTAGGGAAACATAGGATTTATATTATAACTTAGGAAAACTTATAGTACAAACACATTCATTGGATAGGCTGCGTATCGTGAGGCACTTAGTCGGCTTGAGATCGAGCCCCCTTCCGAGAATGTCGACGAAACGACGCCCACCCAGACGCACTCTTCTATGGCCGCTCGCTACGACGACGTGTTCGTAGAATCCGTCGGCGGCATTAGGAAAGGGCGCGTCTACGGCTTAGGTTCCATGGCGCCCTCGTTGCAGCCGTCCCCGAGATATCCACCACCTCCGCCTCCCCCAGCGCCCCCGGTTGACGATGTGAGGGCGCAGCTTGAGACTCTGACCTCCGCGGTGTCAGATTTGCGGGCGATAGTGTTGGGGCGCTATCCGTCTGCTCCCGGTCCGTCTGCTCCCGGTCCGTCTACTGCTGCTGCCGGTGCTTCGGATCGACCTGGTCCTTCTTCCCCCGGACGGCTTTCGTTTAACCGCTCTGCGGACGCCCGCATCGTATCGGATAACACCATCTTGACGTTCCTTGACATGTTGTCGCCACAGCAGCTACGCGCGCTTCCAGACCATGTCTTGTCCCAAGTGCCGGCACACACGGTGGAGGAGTACATACGCAAAGCGGATGCGGCGGCACGAGCACGAGACGATCCGACGGAAGGGGTTTGATTTTGTTTATGTTGTTAGTTTTGTAGACATTTGGATACATTGTATGATCGGATATTTTTTTTATGTTTGGATAATTTAATGTTGGATATTGGATGTATTGTGTTGGTAATATTTTGTTGGATATTGGATACGTTGGATATTGGTGTCGGATATGGATATTTTGCATATGGATATATGGTGTTCGATATTGGCTATGTTGGATATTCGTGTTGGATATGGATATATGGTGTTGTATATGGATATTTGGCATGTTTGATATTGTGTTGGATGTGTTGTATAAACAGGAAAGAGTCAGTTTGCTGTATTTTTTTTTCAAAAATTAGAAGTTAGCGACGGACAGGCGACCCCTCAGCGACGGATAGCCCGTCGCTAACTGGAGAAACTGAGGTTAGCGACGGATTGGCGACGTAAAAACCGTCGCTAACAGGAGAATTTTACATTGAGCGACGGTTTAGCGACGGAATATCCGTCGACCTGGTTCTGTTTGATATCAATAAATTTTGCAGTTAGCGACGGATTGGCGACTAACTTACGACGGACTGGCGACAAAGTCCCGACGGACTATCCGTCGCTAACTGTAGGAATTCAATTTTTCGACGGATTGGCGATGGAATGTCCGTCGCTACCTGGAGAATTTTACCTTGAGCGACGGTTTAGCGACGGAATATCCGTCGACCTGGTTCTGTTTTGATGTCCATAAATTTTGTAGTTAGCGACGGATTGGGGACTAACTTACGGCGGAATGGCGACAACGTCCCGACGGACTATCCGTCGCTAACTGTAGGAATTCAATGTTTCGACGGATTGGCGACGGAATATCCGTCGCTACCTGGAGAATTTTAAAGTTAGCGACGGTTTAGCGACGAAATATTCGTCGACATGGTTCTGTTTGATGTCCATAAATTTTGCAGTTAGCGACGGATGCTTTGTCGCTAATACGACGCTAATCCGTCGTACACCTCGGCGGATTAGCGACGGCATAACGACGACCTGTCGTATGGAAAAATCTCTGATACGCTTTTATCGACAAATTTACGACGGATTAGCGACGGAAATTGCGTATCAGAAAATCACTGATACGGTTTTGCCGACTCTTTAGCGACGGAGTTTTCCGTCGCTAACCCTATATCCTGATACATGTTTCGACGAAAGCTAGTCGGTAATCCGTCGCTATATATATTTAAATGCGCCGACGGTATTCCGTCGCTAAGTCGTCGCTGAGCGACGGAGTAGCGACGGATATGTTTTAGCGACGAGGTTATTCCCGACGGCTGTTTTACCAAAATATCCGTCGATAATCCGTCGGTATTTATTTTTGGCGACGGAATACCGACGGATAAGGCCGTCGGTAAATCCATGTATTTTGGTAGTGAATATCTGAATTTACACATATATACATACAGTAATAATATTGTATTACTGAGTCAATCAATAAAAAGATGATGATGATAATAATAATAATAGTAATAATATTGATAATAAATAAGTAAGTAACATTTTATCTGTTATTTCTTTCTTTTATAGGAAAGAGGGAAAATAGAGAGAGTGCGACGCGTCCATGGGTGCTGGTGGTTTGGATGATCAGAACCGTGAGTGCGGCGGCGTTAGACA
The DNA here is from genome assembly GCA_029216955.1 of Iris pallida. Lineage (NCBI taxonomy): Eukaryota > Viridiplantae > Streptophyta > Magnoliopsida > Asparagales > Iridaceae > Iris > Iris pallida. Next base: position 12,857,063 of record JANAVB010031215.1, on the reverse strand, counting down.
GATATACGACTACGACGATTGATGTGGAGGCAGCGACGTTCGACGGTCGTGTTGAAGGTTACGATCAGCCGAAGGAGAGAACAGGATGGAGGAGGTGGTGTTGTCCCTGGCTGGGGACAGGAGAACTGTAGGGGTGGCCGAAAGGAGATTGTTGTTGGTGGTGTTCTGGCGACATCCCGTGGTGGAGGTGATGATGAGGGTGGTGACCATGGTTGCCAGGGCTGCGGGAAACGGAGGTGCAGGCGAGGGATGTCCACCGGCAAGGATAGGTCGACTGGCAGTGGCCCGAAGTAGGGTTAGGGTTTGCTACAATTAGAAATTTTAGATTTTATCGGTGTATCTTGTGTGACACGGGGATGGGATTGAGATAGTGTCTAAGGTGTTGGACACGAAAAAGATAATTGTAAATGTAATTATAAAAAGTTAGTGGAATAAAAAAGACACCAGCACGATGCACAGCACGAGTTGCATAGTAATGATGGGTAATTATGGTTTGGCAATGGTGGTGATGAGGGATGGCAGTTGCTGTTATGGAGAAACTAGGTTAGAAGAAAATAAGGAGAAAACAAGGAGAAGTCCTCCTTATATCGGTGGAAAACTTCTAGTTAGATAATGATTGGGATCCTTTAAACCTCCCTTAGATAATTCTCACTATTTATTTAAATCTATTTAAAAACTATTTTAGCAAAATATAAACTCCAATTTAAATCACCACAAATATTTAAATACTAGCATCTAATTAATTTACCATTTGATAGATCAAAAATAATTCCAAAAAATTTATTCTCAAAAATAAAATTTACAAATATACATGATATATTATCATTTTATATATCGCATGGAAATATATATATATATATATATATATATATATATATATATATATATATATATATATATATATATATATTTATATATATATATATATATATATATATATATATATTTTGTTTTTTTTTGTTTTTTTATATATATATATATATATATATATATATATATATATATAACATTATTTTCTAAATTAGTACCTTGACTTCTGTAACAAATAAAATAGCATTTATATTTTAATAAAAATAAAGTTTGGCAAATCTGTTGTGACAGTTTTATACGCAAACAAAATAAAAATATATATTCACCTTGTATATATTTTGAACAAAATACTTACTTTGTATATTTATTAAAATGCTATAATAAAACACAAATAAATGAGTACCCTGTATACATGTATTCGTACTTGATGTATAAATACCAGAAGGCTAGGGAGTTGATCTTGGGGATAAAAAACTTTAAGCTCTAAGGTTTTGTTTACTAAAGGACAAAAAGATTGAGAAGAGGTGAGTGAGTAGGAACGGGAAAATCCATGTCAATTTATAAGTTTTTTGAAGACATAGTTCGGTCAGAATAAGGCTAAAATATTTGGATTTCTCGAACGTTGGAACCACAAAATCAGGGATTTTACAATTGGACATTTTCCAATTTAGGTCAACTAAGTTCGGTCCGAGTTTTGCCAGAGCTCGGCCCGAGTTTGGTTTGTCTATTTTAGTATGGTCTAAGGGTTTGTATGGGCTAATTTCGGTTTAGTTTTTTGTTTTTATATGTGGATAGTTTTAGGCCATTTTTTTAGTGGACTTCAGCTTGCCAGTGCGACTCGATGTACATAAGTCCTAGACTCAAATAAAATGAAAATTATATTCAATACATCCATCAATTATCACAGCATAGTTGAGTCTTTAGTAGGATTAGTAGTATCATATTGCGAAATATCGAAACTTGATTTAGTTAACTATAAAAATCAACTTGACTGCAACCGAATAGGCCAACAGAAAGAAGGGTACAGTCTCTGATCTAATCAAAGTCATGGTAGAATTTTTTGACATATTCCCAAATGAGATACCGGGATTGCCATCGGATCGAGAAATTAAATCGACAATTGATACCGTTTTGGTTGCTCGACTAATATCGAAGGCACCATACTTAAAGGCTCCGACAGAATTGACGGACCTAAAAGTGCAGCTTTAAAAGTTATTAGACTGTGCATACAATTGTCCAAGTGTTTCACTTTGGGGAATGGAACTCTCCAGTCCCAATATACGTAGGATTAGGCATACGTAACATGTCAGTTGTATACATACGAAGAATACTCCAATATATGGAATCCCCATATACACACATAAGTTGTAAATAAGTAAACCACAAACAGTCACAGGTAAACCTATATCTCATTCACACCGACAAATAAATGAAGTAGTCCAATAATGAATAAAATGTCAAACGAAAATATATAGCCGGGTGGAAACAAATCCACTACCAAACAGCTGTGAAAAAGTCTGAGAATACTGGAGTCCAACCTTCTAAAATAAATAAAATAAAGGAGAAATATAACAAACTAAAATGTAGCAAATGTCATGTCCACTAAAGCAAAAGATCACTAGAACTCAGAAGGCGAAGCCTCCTCAACTGAGAACTTAGGATCCAAAGCTGAGTCGTACTCCTGAAGGTAGTCCTGGTCGTCTAATCCAAGGGAGATCACCAGGTCCTCAGAGGGAAGTAACAGATACATAAAAACATGCCATATAAATTGGATATTTAAAGGATGAATGGAACATGGCACCTAACCATTCTATTGCGAATATCCAGTTAAGAACAAACCTTCAACGTATGGGCACTCTGGCTAAAATAGGACTGGCATAGTCCCCAATTTGGGCACCAGGGGACTCAAAGCATGATGTTCTTCGAACGTCAAAGGCCAGCAGGAACATTAAAGGTGTAGTCAGGTCCGTATCTCCATCGGAGCTTCTGGGTACAAAAAGAAAAGTAGATATTGTTGGGAATGAAGCGCGAAAACCGTTCTCCCAAACCAGAAAGTTCTGCGAGAGAATCGAGTAAAAGCACACAAACCAAAAAAATGCCAAACATAATCGCAGACACAAAGATTTTTGACGTAGAAAACCCTTACAGGAAAAACCACGGGACGATCAGTGGCCAACCCTGAAGAACCTCTACTAATGGAATAAAGAGAATACACCCTCTACAAGCTCCTCACGATCTAATACGGATCACCACAACTCACTTGAAAGAAGAAATTTTTTGATTACGGACTCCGAAGAACAAAAGATCCGAAAAATTATTCGAAGCAATCTCTCCTTCACAATAGTCCTTAATCCACTCTCTCTCTCAAAGATTGTAAAGCACTCTTGTTTTGAGATGAGTTTTCAACTAGCATGCATCACCCTTTTATAAGTCCTTGGTAATCCATATATGGAAGACCAATATATATGAAAACTTCTAATATGCATCAATTATATATTTAATGAAAATCCAATCATAATTGGCTTGCCATAATTGGAAGCCCAATTATATGAAAAGCTACTATATGAAGGGTCCAATCATAAATATATGATCAAAGTAAATATAGAAATCCAATTATATATTTTTTTACCATATATGTTCCAAAATAGGATCCATGCACTCTCCACGCTTCTCCGACACACGGATGGCGCTCGTCGCTCTCCGGGGTATTCTCCACATAGGTTGGGAACCCTACCCACTCTAACATTTCTCCTCCTTCACAACTAGATGGAGGAACTTGTCATCCCGACGATCATCCTGCAGTACTCAAACTTCCCTCTTGATAGAACCTTCATGAGCATGTCCACTCCATTGTCATCAGTATGGACCTTCTGAAGCATCGGGTCTTTCTTCTGAACCACATCCCGTATCCAATGATACCGAGTCTCGATGTGCTTGGACAGGCTATGAAAGGTCTGATTCTTCACAAAGTGAATAGCACTCTGACTGTCACAAAGAAAAGTATACTACTCTTATTTCAGCCCCATTTCCTACAACAGCTTTTTTATCTACAGTAATTCCTTACAAGCCTCCGTCGTCACAATGTACTCTGCCTCTATCGTCGACAAGACAACACACTTCTGTAAATGCGACTGCCACGATACCGCTTCTCCAACAAACATCATCAGATAGCCCGAAGTCGATCGTCTCGTGTCTACATCTCCAGCCATATCAGCGTCGGTATACCTAACCAGCTTTGGCTCGTCACCACCAAAAGAAAGTCTCCAATCAGCAGTGCCCTGAAGGTATCATAGAATCCACTTGACCGTACTCCAATGTACCCTTCCAGGATTTGAAAGGTACCTGCTAACTATGCCAACTGTATGAGCGATGTCCGGTCTCGTACACACCATAGCATACAAAAGGCTTCCTACAGCTGAAGCATATAGAACCTGCTCTATATCTTTCTTTTCGTCCTCGATAGATGGATACTACTTCTCAGTGAACTTAAAGTGAGCCGTAAGGGGGCAACTCAGTTTCTTCGATCCGTCCATCCCGAAATACTGAAGTACCCGGTGAATGTACTTCTTTTGAGACAAGTGTAGCAGCTTGGACTCTCTCTCTTGGCTGATCTCCATCCCAAAAATAGTCTTTGCTGTACCCAAATCCTGCATAGAGAAGGCCGCACCCAGTTGGCGCTTCAACTCTACTATCATAGTGGTATTCCGATCCACTAATAGCATGTCATCAACATAGAGCAATAAAATGATGAAATCATCCTCGGTAAAGTACCTCATAAATACGTAATGGTCCAACGTCGTCCGTGAATAACCATGCTCTCCCATAAACGACTCAAACTTTCTGTACCACTGTCTCGGAGCCTGCTTCAGACCATACAAGCTCTTCTTCAACCAGCAGACCAAACGTGACTTGTCCTTCTCACAGAATCCCTCTGGCAGCTCCATGTATAACTCCTCCTCAAGATCTCCTGGAGGAATGTCATCTTCACGTCCATCTGCTTGACCTCTAAGTAAAAACTGGCTGCCAATGCTAGCACCACCCGAATAGACGACTGCTTGACAACTGGCAAAAAAATCTCATCATAATCTATGCCTTTCTGCTGACCGTAGCCTTTAACTACCAGCATCGCTTTGTATCGAGGGCGAGTAGCATCATCCGTCTGCTTCACTCTAAACACCCATCGATTCTTCAAAGCCTTCTTGCCCTTTGGCAACTGCACCAGCTCATAAGTAGAATTGGCGTGTAAGGAACACATCTCCTCCTGTATAGCCTATATCTACTCCTGGCTATGTTTGTCTTTCATAGCCTCTACAAAGCTTTCGGGCCCTCCTCCGTCAGTCAGTAGCATATACTCACTGGGTGAGTATCTCATAGATGGTCGACGATCTCTGTCGCTCCTTCTCAAGGGAGCTACTGGTGCTAACTATATACCAATAGTCTCATTCCCTTCAGAAACTGCCTCTCCGGCATGTTCATCCTCCTGAGGAACACCCTGACCACCATCAACAGGCTGATGATCAAGGTTGGGAGCAACTCCATGCACTGGCTCCCCCATAACTGGATCCTCTGCGATATCCTCTGAAAACTGCTCAAAGCGAAATGACTCTAACTCAAGCAGTTCCTTAGCTTCAGAAGGCGTCTCAAAATCCTGAGTGTTGGTCATGGTCTGATCCTCGACGAATACCATGTCCCTGCTTCTGTAGAGCTTTCTTCCTACTGGGTCGTAGAGTCTATAGCCAAACTCATCCCGACCGTAGCCTACAAAGATGCATCGTCTTGCCTTCGACTCAAGTTTGGACCTCTCGTCCTTCGGTACATGCACGAAGGCCTTACAACCAAACAATCATAGGTGATTGTATGACGGCTCTTTGTCGTACCATACTTTATCAAGCACATCATCCTGCAAAGGAACACTAGGAGATAAATTAATAACATAAGCAGCTGCAAGAAGAGCCTCACCCCAATAACTGCCTGGCAAATTTGCTTCTGACAAAAAATATCGCACCCTCTCCATCAGTGTCTTGTTCATGCGCTCTGCTACACCATTGAACTGAGGTGTCTTAGGCGGAGTCTTCTGGTGTTGTATCCCTTGCTCTCTACAATACGCATCAAAGGGACCAATGTATTCACCGTCGTTGTCGGACCGAACACACAATAACTTCTTGCCCGTCTCTCTTTCAATAGAGGCCTGAAACTCTTTGAAAGTGGGCAGCACCTGATCCTTGGTCTTTAATGCATGCACCCAAACCTTCCTGGAACAGTCATCAATAAAAGTTACAAAGTAAGAAGCACCACCAATAGATTTTACCTTTATAGGACCGCAGACATCTGATTGAATCAACTCGAGCAACGTCGACTTCCTTGAACTTGGGTGACTTTAGAAAGATACCATATTTTGCTTCCGAGCTAAGCAGTGCGTACATTTCTCCAAATTTGTAGACTTGAGCCCTGGAATCACCTTCCTGTTCACCAAGTAGCTCATCTCCTTCTCGCTGATATGGCCGAGCCGTCTATGCCACAACTCGATAGACGCATCACTGACTGCGTTCACCTCATGTGCCCCCTGTGTGCTCTCCTCCATATAGTAGAGACCAAACTTATTGCTTCCTCTGGCAATCATCATCAAACCTTTGGAAAGCTTCCATTGACTATTCTCGAAGAGACTGAAGAATCCGTCGCCATCCAACCTTCCAACTGACACCAGGTTGAAACGGATATCAGGAACATGACGAACATCTTTGAGAACAAGAACTGCACCCGTCTTCGTCCTTAAATGCAATCTCCAATGGTAACCACCTTCGACACATCTCCATTGCCAATCTTTAACACTCCACAGTCGCCTGTCGTATAAGTGGTAAATAGTGCCCTGTTATGAGATACGTGCGCTGAAGCCCCTGAGTCCACCAGCCAAGAATTGTCATTGCAGGCGAGGTTTGTGATAACTTTATCACCTATGATGATCATATCGCCTCCATATATCGAGGCCGTCGCTGTATTGTTCTCATCTTGCTCTCCCTTGTTGTCTTTCTTATCTCTCTTCCAAGCGAAACAGTTCCGCTTGATGTGGCCCTTCTTGCCACAATGGTAACACTCCGAATCCTCGTACCGACCCTTGGACTTCCCTCTGCTCTTGTCTCTACCACCACCTGGACCCCTATTTTTGCCCCTTCTGCGGCTCTCTGATACTAGTGCCTCTGAGTGATGGGATGTGGATGAAGAGCCCTGAGAACGTCTCTGCATCTCTTCATTCAGTACCCCGCTCTTGGCAAACTCCAGACTGACCATGCCTTCCGGAGCAGAAGCGATCATAGATACTCGTACGGTCTCCTACGAGTCTGGCAATGTACATAGCAACCAAATTCCTTGAACCTCATCGTCGAACTTGACTCCCATCGAGGATAGCTGGTCCACCACGCCCTGGAACTAACTCAAGTGATTCGTAATGGATGCACCATCTTTGTACCGCAGACCCATCATCATCCGGATCAGGAACAGTTTGTTTACCCCGATCTTTTTCGTATACAAAGATTTCGGCTTCTCCTACAACGTCTTCGCATGCTCAATATTGGCAATATGGTTTACACGTTCTCGTCAACGAACTGCCGCATGTACCCACACACCTGTATATGCTCGAAGTTCCAGTCCTCATCGGATTTGTCACTGGGCTTCTCGGATGCAAATACTGGAAGATGCAGCTTCTTGACGAACAACAAATCCTTTATCTTGCTCCGCCAATAATGGTAGTTGGTACCGTTCAGTTTTACTATGCACACCGGCTTCGTGTCCATCTCTGCTTCCTAGTTTGACTGTCAACTCCTGACTCTTCTTTGAACCCAAAGCTCTGATACCACTCTGTTGGAAACGAAGCACGAAAATTGTTCCCCCAAACTAGAAAGTCCTGCGAGAGAACTGAGCAAAAGCACACAAACCAAAAAATACTAAACACAATCGCAGACACAAGGATTTTTGACGTAGAAAATTCTTGCAGGAAAAACCACGGGACGATCAGAGTCCAACCTTGAAGAACCTCTACTAATGGAATAAAGAGAATACACCCTCTACAAGCTCCTCCTGATCCAACACGGATCACCACAACTCACTTGAAAGAAGAATTTTTTTGATTGCGGACTCCGAAGAATAAGAGATCCAAAAAATTATTCGAAGCAATCTCTCCTTCACAATAGTCCTTAATCCTCTCTCTCTCTCAAAGATTGTAAAGCACTCTTATTTTGAGATGAGTTTTCAACTAGCATGCATCACCCTTTTATAATCCCTTGGTAATCCATACATGGAAGGCCAATATATATGGAAACTTCTAATATGCATCAATCATATACTTAATGAAAATCCAATCATAATTGGCTTGCCAAAATTGGAAGCCCAATTATATGAAAAGCTACTATTTGAAGGGTCCAATCATAAATATATGATCAAAGTAAATATAGAAATCCAAACATATATTTCCTTACCATATATGTTCCAAAAGAGGATCCATGCACTCCCCAAGCTTCTCCGACAAACGGATGGCGCTCGTCGCTCTCCGGGATATTCTCTACATAGGTTAGGAACCCCACCCACTCCAACAGATACTTGGCCCACATATCAAGGAACTGTCCTTCCCACCCCATGCCTATCTATGTTGCATCCACAACACATATAAATCTTTAATAACTGCCAGGTCTACTAATCATGCAAATTCTATTAGCAGTTATATCCTATCTGTTGTACATCCAGTACATACCGGTGGCCGACCAAATACGCGAGTTTGTGTCCAACATAAGACTCACAACTCGTGGTACACATGTGTCATATCCAAATAAGACATACCAATACCTCACAATAATAGGGTGGTCCTCTAGTACAAAGTCATCATGCATGAAATAAATAAAGGCAATGGAAACGACTAACTCAGTTGTCTACACCCAAGTATGACTTGGACACATAATTTAAGATAAAACAAATAAAGAAACAAATAAATAAATAAATAAACTTTTTGAATAAAAATAAATAATCAGTAAATAAGGCAAAGAATCTTGCCTGGAGGTGGTATAGAGAATGGCAATATCCAGTAACTCAAACTTTCAGATCAATGAAGCTATGCAAGTAGAACTTCCACAAACGTCCTCGGATGTTGAAACATATATTACCAACATTTTTGCAATAAAGAAAATATGTAAGATTGCCTACCCATAAGTTCAATTCTAGACACATGAGCAAAATCGTAATTTTGAGTCAAAATGATGTCCGTCGTTGGACCCGCTTTGCACTAAAAAATGAGCCAAATCCTATGGTCTCTAAATTTGTCACGTTATATGTCTACAGTTCTGGTTTGATGATACAAACTTAATTGTATGTCCAAATTTGGATTTCGGTAAGTCATATACAATTTTGCTCATTGGATCGGGTCGTAGGCCCGCCAAAATAGCATTTCGAATCGATGTAACGAACGTAAACAAAGTTGTGGGCTTGTTTAGAAAATAATTGATGTGGGGTACCTCGACCGATACGCTTCGATTTCATCATGCATATGCAACCAAATTAAGTTCTGCCGAATCCCACACGATGGCAAAGTTGATACGCATTTCAATGCTTTCGGTTAGCGACCACGTCACCCGGTTTGTAGGGTCGAACATCGTATCGGTGAAATTTATTGAAATATACTATTTTAGAACCCTTTATTTTCTTTATTTTTAGAAACTATTTTCTCGACACACAGTGGATGAAATTAAAAACTACAAAAATGTTTTTGAAGTCCTACATGTTGTATATAAGATTGTTCAAATAGTTTTATAAAGTTGTTAATAGGTTGACAGGGATTGAGCTTCCAAAATAGGGGATTATAACCAAATTTTAAGTATCGGTCCCCACACTTTTCTCAAGATTTCAACTCCATTTCTTCCAAACTATAGATCATCCAAATTATAGATCATCTAAAATTTAACTAATTGTCTATAAGATTTCAACTCGATTTCTTCCGAATTTTTAGTATCAACAGTTTTCTCAAGATTTCAACTCTATTTCTTCCAAATAATAGGTCATCCAAATTATAGATCATCTAAAAATTAACTAATTGTCTATAAGAGTTCGACTCGATTTCTTCCGAATTTTTAGTATCAGTTCCACTGTTTTCTAAAGATTGTTCAAAACTAAAGGACGATGAATGCAATGCTATATAATGCATAAGGAAAGGAAGTTTAAGAACAAAAATTGTACCTTGGTTTTTGAACAGGTGGGGAAAGCGATTGCGGATGTCATCCTGTCACGACCCGCACCCACTGTGAGGGTACGAGTACGTAACAGCGCCCAGCCTACGCCGCAGTGTCGGCGGTAGAACGCTGTTCTAAGTCTCTAACTAATCATCAACTCATGCAGTATATAATGTACTCATCATGATCAACTCCGAACGGAGGACAAGTATAAGATATGGTGTAACTCAATCACAGTCTAAGCACGATAAGATAACACCAAAATATAACTAAGAAATTGAAGACAACAAGACTACTAATAAAATAACAACAACTCAACAATCTCAATCTCAAACCTCTATATACAACTCCAGTTCTAAACAGGAAAGCTAAAATAAGACAGACTAGCCAACTCCCGATCACTCCTGAGTGTCGGGCCATAGGTAGCTAAGCCATCTCCTGCTCCAGGGCAAGTAGGGCAAATGTCCTCAGGACAGTCATCTGTAATATTTTCAACAGGTCCAGTCAGGACAGGAACGAGTGCAACTCATCAAGAAATCCCAATTAAATGACAGAGAACTATAAAGCAGTTATAGACAGTTTTATTGATGAATATGGCAGTTATATACAGGTGATGGTATTGAGAACAGATAAGATACAAGGAAAGTAAGTAACTAAAACAAGAGAAGAATGATGGCAATGAAGACTGTAAAATAAATCTAGCTGAACTAAAGTAACATAATAAGTCCAGAATGTAAATATAAACAAGTGCAAAACCCAAATAAATCCAGACAACATGAATCCGATACCAGGTGGTTCCAGTACAAGATGAGTCCGGTATAAGGTGAGTCCAGTTGGTGATCAAAGGTTCCAGGGTGAGTCCAGCCTATACTCTAACAGTGTGTTTTAAAATACCGGGATCGACATGTGAACGGCTGTAGGTAATACGGCACACCGCACACTCGGCCAAGTGTGGGATGGCTATCGTTCCAGTATAATTCCAAGGGAGTAGTTCCAGTATTTGGGTATGTTCACATGTCTATTCCAATATTTCCCCGCCTACAAGTACAAGTGAATCCAGAAAACGACACAAGAATCGAGATGAGTCCAGCCAAACATAATGATACCAGCAAAAGTTTCCAGAGTGATTCCAGTAGGTGGTTCCAGTAGTGATTCCAGTAGGTGATGCCAGTAGTGGTTCCAGAAGTGATGCCAGTAGTGATTCCAGAAATAGAGGCCAGACAGATGGTATGTGTGTCGCATACATAAATCCAGAAATATCCATACGTGTTATAAGAATCACATAAAACTAACTAGAACTGAAGTATAGTAATTGACAAGTAAATGAAAGAACTATCAGAGAATGTACTCGCCTGCTACTCTGAGAAGAGTAGTGTAATATCAGATGCCTGCACCAGAGTCACAATGTCCTAAATAGAGCAGTACAGGTTATAATATGTTTAAAATGAGATAAATGAAATCTACGATGCAATCTACATGATTCTAAGTCAATTCTAGGTCAAAGTCAACTCTAAGTCAAACCTGGTCAACTGTCTAGGTCAAACTAGGTCAATCAAGTCAAACCTAAGTCAAACTAGTCTAACAAGGCTATTCTAAGTCTAACTAGACTACACAAGTCTAATCTAGGCTCCATACTGACACACAGGCACAACCATAGGCCATAGGATAAGAGACTAGGCCATGGGCTAAGCAAAACCATATTCAATATCTATATCTAAACCAAACACATGTATACATATCATACAATCTATATAGGATACATATATAAATATATATATATATATATATATATATATATATATATATATATATATATATATATATATATATATATATATATATCTATTTATACAAGCTAATAGAAAAAATCACATATTGGTGTGTTATACAAAATAACATAGCCTACACAACTATTATGGAAAACATTTATAGTATATAGGCTCCTATTGAACCATATACAACATTATATGACATTACATATATATATAAAGAGAGGGGGGGTCACAAGTACATGTGTCAAGTGATATGTGTGTGTGAATGTGGGATAGACTAGAGGGTGTGTGTCAAAAAGGAAATCAGTTTTGAAGAGTGGTGTGTGTATGAATGTACATCTCAGATTGGTGTGTGGGAGTGAACCAATCTCAGGAATGGGAATCAAATCCTATTCTCAGTGCAAAACCCAAACCCTTAACAAAACTAAACATATAAATAATCCTATACTCAAGCCTCTACATTACACCTATAATACTAATACATAAAATACTAAAAAGAAAAGTGGGTAGATGAATGAACAAGTGTCAAGACATGGCAAGAAGACTGTATAGGTAATACCATGTATGCCTGTCCAATGTTAGTGAGGATGAAGACTGAATTTAGTGAAAACAATTGCTGTTTCAATTAGGTTCTCAGGAACTATATGCTGAAAAAAATAAGTGTGTGTGGGTTCTCAGGAACTATAGACAGTTTTTATTTATGAAAGTTTAACATATCATTCTCAGTTCAAAAAAGGAAAAACAGTGCCAATGTGAGCCATGTGGTGTGTGTGTGCTGTGATATCAAGAGTGCAATTAATCTCAGTTAACAACACATTAAACCAAGTCATCAATCTATTCATTAAACTCAGGATTTCATTTCAGTTACCTGGGTTTATTTCTCAGAAAACCCATAGTTAACATATCATTCTCAGGTATCAAGTCCTGAACTCTCATCTCAGGATTCTCAGGTTTCTTCATATCAGTGAACTAAATTGAACATAAAAGAACAAGGAATAACTGGGAATAGCATCCCTTCACTGTTCTCAGGTAATAACTAAAATGCCAGTTAAAACCTGCCAAGACCAACCCATTTTCCCTATGATACACAACTCACCACTACCAAGGGGCCAGGGAATGCCCCTACTGCTAATGCAGCTGCTACTCCTAATGCTAGCTACTGCTCTGCAATGTTAAACTCCTACTGCTACATGCAAGATGCAGGGCTGCATTTGGTAAGGCAAGGGCACTCCTTCTCAACTCTGATACGGTATACAACATATACAATATACCTATATATGCATAGCAATATGTAGAAAAAAGGGGGGTCTATGTCTGTGCAACAAGTGTCAAGATGTGAACAATAAGTGTGTGGTTGTGTGTGTGAGTATACATGAGTCTAGGCATCGTATCAGTGTCCAAACAAGTCCCTAGAAGTGTCCAAGGGGGTCTCAACAGAGGGTGTAACCCAGTGTCAGGGGACTGTGCCTAGGGGTCTCGAGCACATGTGTTGAGCCCCCTAGGACTCAAGTGTTCGGCCATTTAGGTTGTGCAGGTGTATCATCAGGTCGACCAAGTTTCGGGGTGCGTGTGTGTCCCACTAGAATGTGTCAGGGTCGTGTTATGTGTCTACGAAGTGTCAAACAGTGTATGAGAAGAGTGGCCAGTGTATTGATGAATTCGACCAAAATTATAAACCAAATACCATCGAAAACCTAACCAAATGCAGGATTGAGTGTGCCAACATGAAGTACACATGACTAGGTGTCAGGGGGATGAATTCGTGTCCTCAGAAGTGGACACGACGTGTCCAAAAACATAATTTCGAACAGCCTCAGAAAACAGGAAATCTATTCCTCGTGCAGCCATGTCAAGCCCTCGTGGGCTCGACACAGTGCTCGAGGCACCACGTGCTCTTGCACTCGTATCGAGGGAACATAGGGCTAGGGACTGAACACCCTGTCCCGTGTCCAAGTGTCGCTGTGTCAAAGTTAAGCATGCGTATCAGTGTCTCGAAACTAGTATGCATAGCACTGTACAAAATCAGTGCAGGTCCAATTTCTTCGTGCACACTAAACGAGAAGCCGTGAAAATTTACAAGTGTCGTGTCAGTCACTAGGGCAATGTGTCCACAAAATTTGGTGTCAAACCATTGTGTGTCGTGTTCGCAATCAGTGTCGGGCAGCAGGGCAGCCGCACGAGCCCCGTGCGGTATCTCGTGCTGCGTGTCCAAGTGCCAAAATAGTGTCTAAACGTATCTAATGTCAACTCAGTCAAATGGATTCGTGATCTACATATAAAAACCTATTTTTCCATTCAATTAGTTTTTGAAAATAAAACCATTTAATTCTCACAAGCATTTCATCAAACACCTAGGAGACACTATGACACGTGTCCGATACGGACACCAAACGGACACGAATTCCATCCAAATTTTGGGGACACCTAGGGGACTCCTAGATCTTGCCCTACATGCAAAGAAAACTAAAATATAAAACAATTTAGAGGGTTTTACCTATAGGTGCAAAAAGCTTGGAAAAGCTTCAAATGGGGGGTGTCCTTCTTGATGGCCAAATGCTCTAAATTGATCCCAAACTGAAATGACTCTCCACCAACAGTCCATAAACTCAATTTAGAACCCAATGCAAAAGATTAGGATGAAAAAGGAGATCAAATGAATAAAATGGAATTTTTTGGAAGGGGGAAACTTACCTTTCTTTTCTCCAAGTGTTGGAATGATAAAAAGAGGCAAGCCCTAATGAACAAGTGTTTAAATAGGGTGAGGATCCCTATGTGGCTGTTCATAGGTTCATTAATTAGGGTTAGGGTTCACTAAATGACCCATGGGCTTAAGTCATGATCAATTAAACCATTGAGTCATAAGTCATGACTAAAATCCACTAAACCAAATCCCTTCATTCTAAAACTATTTTCTAATGAGTAAAATAAGTTAACTCAAGTTAGACTAGGGTCACCATGGCTAGGGTTAGCTTCTAGGCTAGTCCACTAGGTCTCAACAAGTCAAAGTCAAACTAGAATTCACCAATTCATTAAATTAATTAAAAATTCAAATAAGCCAAAATGATCAAATTACTCCTAGGCTAAAAATGATAATTAAAACATACTATTGACATGGTTAGGCTCTAGGTATTGCAGTCACTAGGGTTTCACTGACAGCACATCAAAATCACAAGTCATGACTCAAAGCAGTTTTTAAATAGTTTAAAAATTATTAAAAATCACCAAAAATCATAATATAAAATAAATATCAATAATAATTATTATAATCACAAAATTTCAAAAATACCCTCATTTGGAAAACTGGGTGTTACAATCCTACCCACCTTAGAAAAATTTCGTCCTCGAAATTAAAATGGTCGCATCCCCACTAGGTCAAACCCCCAGCAAATCAAAGTCGAAGTAACACAATCCTACTGGTCGTGATTTCACGGTCTCGAACAGGGTAGCTATGCTATCTAGGCCATCACAAGCAATATCCTGGCAGGTACTAATGGAATCACACAACAAGATGGAAAGAAGAACAGGAAGACAGACCTGCTAACCCGTCACCCGTAGCGTCGGTCTACTCGACTGTCAGCACAGAAGCCCTGCCCCTCTGGGGTGTATCCCTCTGTTGGTGCGGGGTACGGTGCCGCGCTACAGGTGGCCTACCTTCCTCTATCTAATCCATGACACTCAAGTAATATCCACCCTGATATTCTACTCAAATTCTCTAGGGCACCATCTATATGGTATCTATCCTGCAATCTAATAATCATACCCGTCTATCCAGAACCATGTCACCAGAATCCTTGTCACACCAGTAAGTATGGCTGCGATAATCCATAGAGTCCACAACTAATGTACATACGTCTAGAATCATGGTATTTAAAATTTTTGCATTGCCGCTAGCTTGGCTGCGAAAACCTTAAATTCCCACACCCGAGAAATATATCCTAAATCAGACTCTATCTCATCGCCCAACCAGCTGATATGGCTGTAGAAGACTCTAATTTCCATGACTGAGGCAACCTAGCCCATAATGTTATCTTGGTAGAAAATCAAGTCAATAATGAATACCAAGAATCAAATTCAACGATGAACAAGGAAGATAGACAGATACTGTCAGAATCAAATTTCGAGATAGTTTATAATAAGATTCTCAAGGGTCATCCCAAGAATCTTCTCAAGTAGTCCTAACTGTGATTGAGTGCCTCTCCGGTAAAGCCTATCTCTCAATCCTATCGCAGGCTCGCAGCAGTACAACTAAGTCGCCGTTCTACCACGATATCGTACTAATGCGACTCTCGACCTGCATGGGCCACCACTAAAAACGTGTTACGACCCGCACCCACTGTGAGGGTACGAGTACGTAACAGCGCCCAGCCTACGCCGTAGTGTCGGCGGTAGAACGCTGTTCTAAGTCTCTAACTAATCATCAACTCATGCAGTATATAATATACTCATCATGATCAACTCCGAACGGAGGACAAGTATAAGATATGGTGTAACTCAATCACAGTCTAAGCACGATAAGATAACACCGAAATATAACTAAGAAATTAAAGACAACAAGACTACTAATAAAATAACAACAACTCAACAATCTCAATCTCAAACCTCTATATACAACTCCAGTTCTAAACAGGAAAGCTAAAACAAGACAGACTAGCCAACTCCTGATCACTCCTGAGTGTCGGGCCATCGGTAGCTAAGCCATCTCCTGCTCCAGGGCAAGTAGGGCAAATATCCTCAGGGCAGTCATCTGTAATATTTTCAACAGATCCAGTCAGGACAGGAACGAGTACAACTCATCAAGAAATCCTAATTAAATGACAGAGAACTATAAAGCAGTTATAAACAGTTTTATTGATGAATATGGCAGTTATATACATGTGATGGTATGGAGAACAGATAAGATACAAGGAAAGTAAGTAACTAAAACAAGAGAAAAATGATGGCAATGAAGACTGTAAAATAAATCTAGCTGAACTAAAGTAACATAATAAGTCCGAAATGTAAATATAAACAAGTGCAAAACCCAAATAAATCCAAACAACATGAATCCGATACCAGGTGGTTCCAGTACAAGATAAGTCCGGTATAAGGTGAGTCCAGTTGGTGATCAAAGGTTCCAGGGTGAGTCCAGCCTATACTCTAACAGTGTGTTTTAAAATACCGGGATCGACATGTGAACGGCTGTAGGTAATACGGCACACCGCACACTCGGCCAAGTGTGGGATGGCTATCGTTCCAGTATAATTCTAAGGGAGTGGTTCCAGTATTTGGGTATGTTCACATGCCTATTCCAATATTTCCCCGCCCACAAGTACAAGTGAATCCAGAAAACGATACGAGAATCGAGATGAGTCCAGCCAAACATAATGATACCAGTAAAAGATTCCAGAGTGATTCCAGTAGGTGGTTCCAGTAGTGATTCCAGTAGGTGATGCCAGTAGTGGTTCCAGAAGTGATGCCAGTAGTGATTCCAGAAATAGAGGCCAGACAGATGGTATGTGTGTCGCATACATGAATCCAGAAATATCCATACGTGTTATAAGAATCACATAAAACTAACTAGAACTGAAGTATAGTAATTGACAAGTAAATGAAAGAACTATCAGAGAATGTACTCGCCTGCTACTCTGAGAAGAGTAGTGTAATATCAGATGCCTGCACCAGAGTCACAATGTCCTAAATAGAGCAGTACAGGTTATAATATGTTTAAAATGAGATAAATGAAATCTACGATGCAATTTACATGATTCTAAGTCAATTCTAGGTCAAAGTCAACTCTAAGTCAAACCTGGTCAACTGTCTAGGTCAAACTAGGTCAATCAAGTCAAACCTAAGTCAAACTAGTCTAACAAGGCTATTCTAAGTCTAACTAGACTACACAAGTCTAATCTAGGCTCCATACTGATACACAGGCACAACCATAGGCCATAGGCTAAGAGACTAGGCCATGGGCTAAGCAAAACCATATTCAATATCTATATCTAAACCAAACACATGTATACATATCATACAATCTATATAGGATACATACATATATATATATATATATATATATATATATATATATATATATATATATATATATATATATATATATATATCTATTTATACAAGCTAATAGGAAAAATCACATATTGGTGTGTTATACAAAATAACATAGCCTACACAACTATTATGGAAAACATTTATAGTATATAGGCTCCTATTGAACCATATACAACATTATATGACATTACATATATATATATATAGAGAGAGGGGGGTCACAAGTACATGTGTCAAGTGATATGTGTGTGTGCATGTGGGATAGACTAGAGGGTGTGTGTCAAAAAGGTAATCAGTTTTGAAGAGTGGTGTGTGTATGAATGTACATCTCAGATTGGTGTGTGGGAGTGAACCAATCTCAGGAATGGGAATCAAATCCTATTTTCAGTGCAAAACCCAAACCCTTAACAAAACTAAACATATAAATAATCCTATACTCAAGCCTCTACATTACACCTATAATACTAATACATAAACGACTAAGAAGAAAAGTGGGTAGATGAGTGAACAAATGTCAAGACATGGCAAGAAGACTGTATAGGTAATACCATGTATGCCTGTCCAATGTTAGTGAGGGTGAAGACTGAATTTAGTGAAAACAATTGCTGTTTCAATTAGGTTCTCAGGAACTATATGTTGAAAAAAATGAGTGTGTGTGGGTTCTCAGGAACTATAGACAGTTTTTATTTATGAAAGTTTAACATATCATTCTCAGTTCAAAAAAGGAAAAGCAGTGCCAATGTGAGCCATGTGGTATGTGTGTGCTGTGATATCAAAAGCGCAATTAATCTCAGTTAACAACACATTAAACCAAGTCATCAATCTATTCAGGATTTCATTAAAGTTACCTGGGTTTATTTCTCAGAAAACCCATAGTTAACATATCATTCTATGGTATCAAGTCCTGAACTCTCATCTCAGGATTCTCAGGTTTCTTCATATCAGTGAACTAAATTGAACATAAAAGAACAAGGAATAACTGGGAATAGCATCCCTTCACTGTTCTCAGGTAATAACTAAAATGTCAGTTAAAACCTGCCAAGACCAACCCATTTTCCCTATGATACACAACTCACCACTACCAAGGGGCCAGGGAATGCCCCTACTGCTAATGCAGCTGCTACTCCTATTGCTAGCTACTGCTCTGCAATGTTAAACTCCTACTGCTACATGCAAGATGCAGGGCTGCATTTGGTAAGGCAAGGGCACTCTCTCTCAACTCTGATACGGCATACAACATATACAATATACCTATATATGCATAGAAACATGTAGAAAAAAGGGGGGTCTATGTCTGTGCAACAAGTGTCAAGATGTGAACAATAAGTGTGTGGCTGTGTGTGTGAGTATACATGAGTCTAGGCATCGTATCAGTGTCCAAACAAGTCCCTAGAAGTGTCCAAGGGGGTCTCAACAGAGGGTGTAACCCAGTGTCAGGGGACTGTGCCTAGGGGTCTCGAGCACATGTGTTGAGCCCCCTAGGACTCAAGTGTTCAGCCATTTAGGTTGTGCAGGTGTATCATCAGGTCGACCAAGTGTCGGGGTGCATGTGTGTCCCACTAGAATGTGTCAGGGTCGTGTCATGTGTCTACGAAGTGTCAAACAATGTATGAGAAGAGTGACCAGTGTATTGATGAATTAGACCAAAATTACAAACCAAATACCACCGAAAACCTAACCAAATGCAGGATTGAGTGTGCCAACATGAAGTGCACATGACTAGGTGTCAGGGGGATGAATTCGTATCCTCAGAAGTGGACACGACGTGTCCAAAAACATAATTTCGAACAGCCTCAGAAAATAGGAAATCTATTCCTCGTGCAGCCATATCAAGCCCTCGTGGGCTCGACACAGTGCTCGAGGCACCACATGCTCTTGCACTCGTATCGAGAGAACATAGGGCTAGGGACTGAACACCTTGCCCCGTGTCCAAGTGTCGCTGTGTCGAAGTTAAGCGTGCGTATCAGTGTCTCGAAACTAGTATGCACAGCACTGTACAAAATCAGTACAGGTCCAATTTCTTCGTGCACACTAAACGAGAAGCCGTAAAAATTTACAAGTGTCGTGTCAGTCACTAGGGCAACGTGTCCACAAAATTTGGTGTCACTCCGCAATCAGTGTCGGGCAGCAGGGCAGCCGCACGAGCCCCGTACGGTGTCACGTGCTGCGTGTCCAAGTGCCAAAACAGTGTCCAAACGTGTCTAATGTCAACTCAGTCAAATGGATTCGTGATCTACATATAAAAACCTATTTTTCCATTCAATTAGTTTTTGAAAATAAAACCATTTAATTCTCACAAGCATTTCATCAAACACCTAGGAGACACTATGATACGTGTCCGATACGGACACCAAACGGACACGAATTCCATCCAAATTTTGGGGACACCTAGGGGACTCCTAGATCTAGCCCTACATGTAAAGAAAACTGAAATATAAAACAATTTAGAGGGTTTTACCTATAGGTGCAAAAAGCTTGGAAAAGCTTCAAATGGGGGTGTCCTTCTTGATGGCCAAATGCTCCAAATTGATCCCAAACTGAAATGACTCTCCACCAACAGTCCATAAACTCAATTTAGAACCCAATGCAAAAGATTAGGATGAAAAAGGAGATCAAATGAATAAAATGGAATTTTTTGGAAGGGGGAAACTTACCTTTCTTTTCTCCAAGTGTTGGAATGATAAAAAGAGGCAAGCCCTAATGAAAAAGTATTTAAATAGGGTGGGGATCCCTATGTGGCTGTTCATAGGTTAATTAATTAGGGTTAGGGTTCACTAAATGACCCATGGGCTTAAGTCATGATCAATTAAACCATTGAGTCATAAGTCATGACTAAAATCCACTAAACCAAATCCCTTCATTCTAAAACTATTTTCTAATGAGTAAAATAAGTTAACTCAAGTTAGACTAAGGTCACCATGGCTAGGGTTAGCTTCTAGGCTAGTCCACTAGGTCTCAACAAGTCAAAGTCAAACTAGAATTCACCAATTCATTAAATTAATTAAAAATTCAAATAAGCCAAAATGATCAAATTACTCCTAGGCTAAAAATGATAATTAAAACATACTAATGACATGGTTAGGCTCTAGGTCATGCAGTCACTAGGGTTTCACTGACAGCACATCAAAATCACAAGTCATGACTCAAAGCAGTTTTTAAATAGTTTAAAAATTATTAAAAATCACCAAAAATTATAATATAAAATAAATATCAATAATAATTATTATAATCACAAAATTTCAAAAATACCCTCATCTGGAAAACTGGGTGTTACACATCCTCGTGCTTCCAGTGGACTCTCCTAGCGAGTGATGCTTCCATGCTGCACGAACCAATAAAATAGACTGATTCCAAAAACCTTCATTCGGCGATCATGAATCTCTAATGGCTGCTTGATATGGCAAGCTTGATCCAACCATAATTTTGGAGTGATTGAGCACATGATTGCTATCTTCCACATATCTTCGTAGATGAAACACATAGAACACGTCATACACTCCCTCTAGTGACGGTAGCAATGCCAATCTGTAGGAAATCTCTCAAACTCGCTCCAAGCCATCGAAAGGGCCGATTTATCTTTGTCTCAACATACCATATCCTTCGAATGGAATCGTACCTCTAGTGGGTGATATCTTAAAGAAAACATCGTCGCCTTCCTTAAACTCTAAAAAATAATGATGAAGGTCTGCCCACTGCTTCTGTCTATCATGCGTTGCTCGCAGGTTGCCTTGAATATTATTCACCTTCTATACTGTGCTTACGACCAATTTTAGACCCAAAACCTATTGCTCTCCTATATCACTTCAACAAATAGGAGACTGACACTTCCTACCGTACAAAACTTCAAATAGAGCCATCTGAATGCTCGCTTGATAGCTATTATTATAGAAAAACTCCACAAGATGAAGGTGGTCTTCCCACGATCCCCTAAAGTCTAACGTACATGCTCTCAAGCTATCTTCTAGTGTCTGAATTGTATGTGCTGACTGCTCGTCAGTTTGGGGATGATAAGACGAACTGAACTTCAGATAGGTACCCAAGTTTCTTGAATGCTCCTCCAAAAATGAGATGTAAATCTCGAATCTCGGTCTGACACGATGCTAACTAGAATACCATACAGCTTTACTATTTACTTCATGTACATGTCAACTAAGACTTCTGTGGACGGGACCTTATCCAATTAAGCTTTACTATTTACTATTATTTTAAAACTATTATGTTGATTATTTAATTGAAATGGATTTAAATTGTATGATTTAAATTATCAGATAATGTTGAATACTAATTTAAATTAGTCTTTGTAATTACTGTAGGATTATGATTAGATTAAACTTGTTTTAAATAGTTTATTTGACTTAAAACAAAGGGGAGATTTATCCATTACTACTCCTATCCCTTATCCAATTAGAATTTCCTCCCCTATTTAAAGAGAGGCTCTTCCTTTTTTTTCTACAACACAAAAAAATGCTTAGCCACCATATCACCATCTAGCCTATAATCATCCATCACATCCATTGTGTCGTGCATCGTGTCTGTATTCTCCATCCCTTCTACTATTTGTCGTTTATATTTAATCATTTCTTCTTTCGTGTCCGACAATCTTGGATAAGGATACAATCCATAATTTTGTGTTAGATACACCCCGACACAAACAATTAAAACCCTAACCCTAATCAAGCCGTCTCTGGTGATCGGCAGCCTACAACTACGCTATCACCTCCAACTCTACTGCCTCCAAACCTTGCTCTGACCTGCAACCCCGTCCCGACCATCCACCATCAGAACCACCGATGCCACCCTAAGTCCACTGTCCATCCGAGCCCATCTATCGCCATACATCCTTCAGACCAACTCACCACCACTCCCCGACCTTCACAACCCTGAACCTAGTCCCGTATCCTAACCAAAACCACCTATCCTGGCAGTCACACTGCCATCTACCGGCAATGCCACTCGAAAAAGAGAAAAAAAAAGAAAAACCCTAACCATTCTTCTCTTCGGCCTAGGCTAGCGAGCCCACCTGAGCCCGCCAAGCCGATGAGCCGCCCTGATCTGCCGGGTCCACGCACCCAGCACCTCACACAAGCCGCCCCGACTATCGCCTTTAGGCGCACTCGAGCCCGCACCATCGTGCCTCCCGGATCTATCGTGCCACTGAGCGGCCGAGCAAGCCAGCTCTTGTGACTAACCGTGGAGCCATGCCAAGATCTTTGAGCGCCGTCGCTAAAAAAGGGAGCATCCGTGAGGAGTTGAGCGCCTCAGCTCTAGAGCCTGTGCTGCACTCCGCTGTGGGTCTCGTTGACGACTAGGTAAGCCGCCGCCCTCTCGATTTCCCTCTCCCCCACTCTCTCAAACCCCTTTCTCTCTCCTCCGCTCTCTCTTTCCTTTTTTTCAAAACTCTGCTCTCTCTCACTCTCTCTGTTATGTTTAAAATAATAGGAAAAAGTGAAGTTGATTTTAATTATTAAATATATTAAGTGTATATGTGTATAATATACATATATCTAATTGTATATGTAATATGTATGTATCTATGATACAATATCTTATAATGGGATTATTATATTGGGCTTCAATATTTAATGGACTTGGGCCTTAGACTGAGGCTATAATAGATATTTAAAACCTAGGCTGGATTAATATGTTAATTGGCTTTGTAATTTAATGGACTGGTTTAAAGAGTTTTATCTAAAGAATATTTCTATATGTTTTTTTTTTATCTAATTTGACTTTAACTTAAATATTAATAGGTTTATAAAAAATTTGGGCTTTAGTTTAGTCCTAGGGGTTTTGTCTTTATTATATAATTTAATGGTTTCTGTTTTAAATGGTTCTAATTGCTTTTGGACTTATAAATTGTAATAATTAATTTTGAGTTATATATATATATATATATATATATATATATATATATATATATATATATATATATATCCTTTGGGCTTTTATTTGCTTAATACTTTATAAAATTGTGAAGGATTTCTATTTAATACTTTTATATGAGTACTATATTAAAAAGACTTTTCTTAAATGGGTTTTTATCCAATATGCTTCCAAATATATTTTCTAAATAATAAATTGTTGTAATTATAGAGTTTTGAGCCTAAATAATCTTGTAGGATTTTCTACAATTTCTAATAAGTTCTAAGTAATTTATAAATACTTTACAAATATTATTTTGACCAAATATTATCAATAGACTCCCAATTCTAGATATAATTTCTTAATAGAGATAAATACTTTCTAAATGGTATATGTATATATATATTTAAAAGAATAAACAATTCTTTCTAATTAGGATAGTCAATCATTGATCATGATTAATCAAATACTCGTATTTCTTTGCGAACTCGGACTTCTTCTATCAACCCTTGCTAATTGGACGCTTCTGTACCCGATGGAACCGTCTGTTTCATCGTTTGGGACCATCTAATAGAAGTTAATCATCTGAGCCTATTTTCTGTCGATAGCTCTTGTCGTGCACACTAACTCCAACAAATCAAAAAAATACATTAACTGGTTACTTTTAATTCTTAATAGTTTCTATGATACATGTTTTAGATATGCCTTACATGATACATGATTCTTGATACGTTGTTCACACGATTATGGATTCATATTCATGATTATTGAGTTTCAAAATTTACGTTACGTGACTTATATTTCGTCATTATCGTGTATCATAATTTTTGTGTCATGACATGAATCCATGATCAGGCATGAAAATATATTACCAGACATGTGAATATTCCCAAAATAGGAACCACTCCCTCAGGTCCAAACAAGAATGATAGCACTCATACACTTCAAGTGCGGGTTTTCGTATTTACCCTAACCATTTACATTTTGAAAGTAGTATTTCAAAACACTTAGATAGATATTTTGATTATCGTGTCACATGTTCCATTCTACTTGACATGCCATGATAGTCTTGTATACATATTTCTTTCTAGTTGTCTGCCAAGATTGTCTTCATTATTTGTTTGCTCTAAATTTGTCATACCATATCACCATGTATATCATATGCTATTTCTGTTTTATAGTTTCTATTATGTCTTAAATAGTTTGCCATGTATTTACTTATTTCATTCCTAACTAGAAACCTATTTTTCAGGTTAGTCGCTTGCTATGCATTGGATCATTGGAAAAGATATGTGTATATGTAAACCTCTTAAATTTTCACTATGATTTTTTTAAATTAATTTATTTTGCTATTGATTTTTTATTATTATTTGTCTTTATTCGTCGAGTGCGAATACGTACATGTATACGAGGTACGTATTTTTTTATAAAAATGTTTTATTATAGATTTTATTTATATAGAAGAAGTACAGTTTTCAAAATAATATATGAAAAATATTTTTATTTGGTTAAAGTTTAAAACGTGTCATATTAAGATTTGCAAAACTTTATTTTATTTTTTATTATAAAAAGGTTATTTATTTTTATTGTGGAAATATAGTAGTAATTTAGAAAACTATGTTTTATATAAATATTCTATTTGCATGCGAGGCATATGAAATTAAATTCATGTCAACGTAGATTTTGAAAACTATTTGTAAAAATTTTATTTATTCATAAAAGGTATTTCAAATACTTAAGGATTTATTTTAATTTTTGAAATTAATTATTATCATTATTTTATTACTTTAAAAAAATATTTTTTTATTTGTTTAGTTTACTGTTTAAATTAATTATGGTTATTTAAATTTGAATTTGATTTTATTGATAGCTTTTAAGTTAAAAATAGAATTTATCAAGATTTGAATTGATTGATTTTAATTAATTTAAATTAAATGGTGGAATATCTATTGGGGGATTTAAACTATCCTAGTCCTTACCCAAGTATGAGTCTCCACCTTCTACATAATAAGAGGCTCCTTTGATCCTTTTTTCCATAGAATGTCACAACCCAAATTATCTCCACCAAAGTGTTGTACACCGTGTCGGTGTCCAAAGTCCACCGTGTCAGCCATGAAGGCCACAGGTTCGACCCCGGGTGTCTTTCCAATAGATGGTAATTTTACATATACAATTCATCCCCGTCCTTGTGTCTGACAATCCCGGACGCAATTTCTCTGTCAACTCATCCCTACCTTGTCGGACACTCCCCGACACGCAATCACCCAATCCTTGCCCATAACCGCGACAACACCGCACCTTCTACTATCGAATCCCCCACGACCAACACCGCCATCCTATTCAACATCGCCCCAGCCAAAATCACCCCGGCCACCTTGACTACCGGTTCTCCCCACAGATCACCGCCTCTGCTTTCCAACACCATCGCATTAACCACCGCAACTTCTCCACTCAGCCCCTCCTTTTCGTTCATCAAGCACCATCACCGCTATCATCACATGAAATAAAACATGTTCTACACCGTCTACATTGCATGAAAATAAACACGGTCTACACGATCTACACTGCATAAAAATAAACACGATTTGCACGGTCTATATTGCATGAAAATAAACACGGTCTACACGGTATACATTGTATGAAAATAAATACGGTCTACAGGGTTGAATACATATCTACTTGGTACTTCCCCTTTCTGACATGATAGACAAGAAAAAAGGCAAGATATGAAAGAAAAATACATGATGTGATATCCGTGTGACAAGCATATCAAGAATCAAATATTAAATAACTAACACTGAACTATAGTAATTAATAATATCGAAAACAAAAAACAAATGTACTCGCCTGGGATCCTTTGCTAGTGAAACCAATAATAGCAACCACTCAGTGTGCCACACAAAGGTCCAACTCGCACAACAGACTCCGGAGGATGAAACAGATATTACCAACGTGTTCACAATAGTCAAATTATCTAGGCTAGCCTACCCATAAGCCATATTTTGGACACAAGGACAAAACGATAATTTTTGGTCAAAATGGTATCCGCCGTTGGACCCGCTTTGCACCAGAAAACGTCAGAGCCTATGATCTCTAAAGTCATCAAACTATATGTCTACGAGTCTGGTTTGAAAAGATGAACCCAACCGTATGATCAAAGCTGGATTCCGGTCGACCTTATCAGAATTGGACCAAACTTGGTATACATGACCAAAAAAATGATATGGTTCTGTTGGCGCATGTTTTTTCTTGAGATGACAAAAGTGCACGAAGTTAGGGGCTAGTTTGCAAAAGGGTCGATACGGGGTATCTCGGCGGATACACTTCGATTTTTTTGCACACGCACAATAAAATCGAGTTTCGTCAAATCCCATATGTCGACTACACCCATACGCGTTTTTCGATAATCATGGGTTGCGACCACGTCGATCGGTTTGTCAGAGCGCACGCCGTATCAGAGATTTTCAGATATTTTTCTATTTTTTAAAACTATTTTTGTAGGTTTTGAAATTCCCATTCCTCGACATACCATCAACAAAATTAAATTCTATAAAAATGGTTTTGAAGGCCTATTGGTTGGCTACAAGACTGTTGAATTAGAATTTTAATATTCGCGATACGTTGGTCGTAAAGTGGCACCAAATATGGGTACTTGAATAGTTTCTAAACTGTTTATTAAAATAGTTTTTCATCGATCTTCGTATCGATTTCTCGGACAGTTTCGTCGACTATTCCCAGATCTACTTAATGCAGTTTCAAGAGGGTTATGTAGGCTTCCTATATGATTTTATAGAATTGAAAATGATCAAGTATGTAACTAGAAAATCTATCAGGAATATAGTACTTTGGTGATTCGAAACAGAGTTGTCCTGTTTGCTGCGGCTGCTGTGGTCTGCTTGGCCAAGCCGGCGGCCGGCCGTCGCAAGGTGGCACGCGCGGCGTCGAGAAAGTCGCCGAAGATCGGGTTCGGCGCCATAGGTTTCGCATGTAGGGTTTCTCTCCTTCTCTCCCTTTCTTGGTTATATATGTCGCGGTTCTACAAGGGGGGTCGGGTTCTTATCACTATTGTTCCTGTGGGAACAGTAGTCGGTTTCTTCTTCTTTTCTTTTTTCTTTGCTTTTTCTTTTCTTTTTCTTTTTCTTTTCCTTTTCTTTTCTCTTTATACTATATATATATATTTTTCTCTTTATATATATATATATATATATATATATATATATATATATATATATATATATATATATATTTAAAAATATATATATATATATATATATATATATATATATATATATATATGGAAGGAATATATTTAATAGAATTTTTCTTTCCTTTTATATATATTTGTATATATATATATATATATATATATATATATATATATATATATATATATATATATATATATATATATATATATATAGATATATATATATATATATATATATATATATATATATATATATATATATATAAAATAAACCCCAAATAATTTATAAAAACCAAAATGTCAAAGGTTCTTAAAATATTTGATACAAAATATTGGTTATGAGAACATTGTTTTCTTTTTTATTTATAAACAATAGTGTGATGAAATTTCTTAAATAATATACTAACCATTTATGTGTAACATGTATTTCATTCATGCTAATTTAAAATAGTAATAAACTCTAAACTATCATGAAAATATTTTTGTGCCAATATTTTATACTTAGATGGCTTTGAAAATATCTAATAAACATAACAAGCTTATAAATAAATAAATATATCTTATAAAGAATTTAATTTTCAGCAAATTATCACAAATACATAAAGGAAGAAAAATGAATACACACACACACACACACACACACACACACACACACACACACACACATATATATATATATATATATATATATATATATATATATATATATATATATATATATATATATATATATATAAATTTAGGGGGGTTTACATCCTACCCAACTTATAAAAATTTTGTCCTCGAAATTACAATAATCTTAATATATAAAAATGACGATATTAAAATACGAAGGGGAGAGTAAGTACGTCAAATTGTAAGTAGAAGGAAAAAAAATAGAAGGGTAGTTATAGAAGGAATCCAAAATGATGTCATATACTCTACAAGATGGGGTATTCTTGGTGCAAGGCCCTAACCAACTTATAAAATTTGGCTAACCATAGAAATTGTCGCAACAAAACCTTCTAAGAGGGACAATTTCTAAGGGAAGGTACGAGGAGATTGGACTCCTGACCTAAGTCACGGATTCTAGATGAGCTGTAATATTGTCATGATGTTCTTGGTCAATAACTTTTAATGGATAATTATTACCGTTTAACATTGTATCTATCGACCATGCTCTCAACAAGAGGGTCGGGAGCTCTTGTTCGAATATAACCAGAACGTGTTGGTTCAACGAAATTTCAATCTCCTCCTAACATAGGCAACTAAAAGATGAGATTGAAGAATTTAGTGAAAGAATAATTCTTGGATTAAGAGATGAGATTCTATAATAAGTACAAAAATCCTTGCTACAGAATTAGTTGGACAAGCCATGAATAGACAGGCATTGTGGAATCTTTAAGTCATAATAACTAGAGTGTGCGGGCTGTTGTTTTGTGTCGTATAGTAGGCATGTGCTTGCTTGGGTAGCAGGCATATATCATAGATGTGGTGCGTCTTGCAGGATCATAGATATTCAGTTTTTTTTAGGGAATGGGTTGATATTGCTTGGTTTAAGATAAAAAGAAACAAAAACGGGCACATATGGTTTGTTCTAAGAAAATTATGTCATATATGTAGTTTAATTGAAATGAAGCATAGGAAGGTGTGTTTGTGTGAGACATGCGTGTCATGTGTGTAGAGTGGCTCGTCTAGTTCATGAGTGTTAAATTTGCTGGAAGAAAAATGCTAGATTTGTGCTTCTTAATATCAATGTCACGGTAGAGGGTATCAATGATACAGATAGGAGTAGACACTATGAACCACCGTTTTTTTGTCCATTGGAACCAATCTATCCCAATCGTTTGTAAATTTTTAAAGAGGCTTGCCTAGACAATTCCAGAATTTTTGTTTCAAAATTGAAACTGAAGCATGATTTTTATGCTAGAATAGAATTTTAAAGAATCAAGGTTGTGATCTTTTACCGTAGTCATCTACGCACGAGGGAAGAGAGATGAAATACCATACGAAGATCGTATTGCAAATTTCAAACATATGGAAGAACGGTTACGAATGGATTCCAAGTTTGGCATGCCATTCTAAAAGGCAGAGTATGGTAAGTTCAAGGTTTTACTCAACTTACGCAAATTGGTTATCGTGGAAAGCACAGTAATAGGACTCCTAAGAAGGTAAAATTTCAAATAGATGTATAAGGATATGGCATACTTCTGAATGTAGTCACGGACTCTATAGGAAGCCAAGGTACTGTTTATTTAGCATTGCTCATATATTGACCATGTTTTATCAAAGCAGTAGGAGAGGTCTTGGTCAAGCATAACCAGAAACATGTTGATACGACAACATTCCATTCATCGCATAACGTATGCTACGAAGGGATACGATTAAGGGATTTATGGAAGAAGGATTAGTGGACTATGAGATGGAGCCTACATAACAAGTGTAAGGACCCATTTCATCAAGTTTGGTTTTAAAGTCCAACTATGGCGATATGCATGGATGGGTTTATCTGGGTCTTAATGGGCTTCTTAATTGGACATCAATCTTTGATTGGATAAATCTTGAGTTTTAATCTATATTGGGTGGACAAGATCACACAAAATCAATCTGAACCATTCCTGTTAGATTAGGATAACCTAGAATAGGTTCCAACTCAAGTGGTTGGGCTAATTGCCAGTCGGGTTTGTTAACTAGGTTCCTAAAGCCCAAAATATGCCTTTTGTGACTTTTGTGTATAAGTAGCACAAGAAGACTCAATTGAATGGCACACTAGTGGCACTGTGCAGTAGGCTTCGAGTAGATCACAACCATATATTGGGTCGAAAGGTTTGAGTCGAGATTGAATCTCTAATTGGAGTCAAGAAGTACATTGGTATTATGGTAAGGATTCTAGTTAGTCTTTTTGTCTTGAAAGCCGTATCATAAAAATAGGGTACAAGGGAACATGTTCGAGTGGGACATGATATGCCTAGATAAAGATGGACTCATCTAGGTCTTGTATGTGGAATTTGTTGGAAGGAAACAACTGATCTCGTGCTCCGAATATTGATGTCACGGTAAGGGACACCAAAATATCTAAATAGAAATTGGTGTTCGTGAGGCACAAATTTATCATCCTAATGGGAACCTATTTATCCTAATCAATCGGTAATCCTAATAAAAATTAAAATTAAAGGGCTACAATCTATACTCCCCAGAAATTCATTCTTCGAAATTAAACTAAGTCACGATCCTAGAATTAATAGAGTTAGAAAATTTCAAGTCGTGCTATCTTACCTTGGCTTTTGATTATAAAAGAATACAACGTGGCACGATTAAGGTACAGTAAAAAAGGGTCTAGTCGACGACCAAAAATGTTTTAAGAATGATCAAAAAAATTAGATAAAAACAAAATAGGGTTATAGTCACTTAGATATACTTTAAGATACAGTCACGATCAAGGCTAATCGTGTAAGTCACCCAAACATGATCAAAATTGGTGGCTGGCACGAGCATGAACGAGATCATAATTGCCATGATCATAGAATCATAATCCAGGGGCGATTACATATCTAGTAGAATGGAATTAAAATCTAGTAATATGTTTTAAATGGGGAGGAACTAAATGTTGACTCGATGAATGAACGATAAGAAAGAAGGTACGAAGGGAGAACTATAAGCTTTATTTATAATACGATAATAAAGAATAAGATATCCATTCAGTTTACAGTGAGAGCGTAAGATTTTTGTGGGTTTGGAAAAATCAATAGTCATATGCCAATAACAGATATACCCTCTATGGTATTCTAAATCGTGTGCATTTCTGTTATTGTTTTACTAAGAATCTATGCCTCGCCAGTGTACATCTGGCTGCAGTAAACCCTTGGTTTTATGACTCCAATATGATATTGTATCGAATATTCTATTAGCTCTACCGATATTAACATATGACTGAAAAGTCAAAATAGGGAAACTAGGGCATAGTTTCAATAACATTCGATAACTTACACTTACTCGAAATTACATCAACTTAGGGGTCTTGCCTCGCCAGTACACTGCTAGCTGCAGTGAACCTACAGTACACTGCTGTCTTACCATTGTAAGTCATCCAAATTATTCCAACTATATCCATAAGAATTCAAAAGGAGCTTTTGGAAATTCAAACAAATCGATTATGATAAAAAGTATAAGTATCTATCCTTAAAGTGAGAGTATCAATTTGAAACATAAAATGATCAATTAGGTATCAATATTGAAAATCAAACGATCGATTAGGAAAGTGGTTGAATACAAGAGAACTAAAATCTTCCAGTTTTTATTTCTCCAACATTCAAGGATTGAAAAACATATTTGTCTTGAATTTCAGCAAAACTGACTCGGAAGTAATATATGAGTAATGGAATAAAGTTAGGATCAATACTTAATGGATTGAAAATAAAATATTGATATACTAATTACCTATGGCCATTTATGTAATACGGCCTAGGCAGGAAGATAATTCGAACCGATTCTAGGGTGTTCAAGAGTATCTATCATATAAGTCTCAATTCTTAAAATAAAAGATTAATTAGGGAGGAAATTACTGAAGGCAAGAGACGTACAGACATTCTAGTCCCTATTTCATGGATGTTCAAATGATTGAGAGAAACATTGAATCAAAAACTACTCGAGATTCATATATAGATAACAGAATCAGAAATTATAGAAATAATTCCTTGTGGCAAAATGGGAATTAAATAAGCAATTCAGACTTATGATATGAGGATGATATCTAAAGAGGGCAAAAAAAATTGAACAATTTATCAAGATTAGAGCATCAATTCTAGGAAGGCCTAACTTACCAAGTGAATAGTCTACCCACCTTGGATCCTACCGTCATATCAAAACGCCATAACATATCTATGGAATCTCTCAAGTTATCTATATTTAATAAATCCTTACCTAAATTGCATTACCTATATAATAATCCTTAACTACCCAGTAGTCAAGTTGAATAAGGGACTCATATTCCTAGTCATCCTCCTAATCGTTTTAATCCTAATTGTGAATGAGCATTTCCTAGTCGCATGCTCACAATATTACGACTAACTTAAGTACTATCATGAGTTCGTATAATTTGCAAAAACTGACCTGTATGGGCCACCACAAAAACTTGTCATGACTCGCACCCGCTTTTGGGATACGAGTGCGTGTCCAAGCCAGCCTACACCGCAGTGTTGATGGTAGAATACTATCTAGGCCACAATAAAACAAAATGCTAAAAAATAGTCTTTAATGCTCATTCACTTTCTAAATATTTACATGAATTATATTTAAAGAAAGTATAATATTCTTACAAATATTGAAAATGAATACAAGTCATCTATCTAGCTAATCTCTAGGTTTTGGCCTGCAAGTACACCCGTATCTCTCTATGGCTAAGAGTAGTCGCGATAACCCGAAAAAATATTGGTTTCCAGTCAGGAATGGAACGAGTACAATTCATTGAGTGCAGTTACAGTATATGATAATGACTATAAAACAGAGATTAGTCATAAAATATATGAGGAGAGGATCTACTATAACATGGAAATACAATGAACCAGAGACAGGAAAATGCATGGAAATATATAAAGGGTGAAACAAGGAACCATAGCTATCTAAGTGTGTTGAAGTACTCCTTTAGATATGTTATCTGGCTGGTCCACTACATCGTACGGGCTACACTGTCTACATTGTATAAAATAAAACACGGTCTACACGGTCTACATTGTATGAAAATAAATATGGTCTATACAATCTATATTGCATAAAAATAAATACAGTCTACATGGTCTATATTGTATGAAAATAAACACGGTCTATACGGTCTACGTTATATGAAAATAAATACGGTCTACAGGGTTGATCACATATCTACTTGGTACTTTCCCTTTCCGATACGAAAAACAAGAAGCATGGCAAGATATGAAAGAAAAATACATGATGTGAGCAGAGTTTTATATCGGGGACTAGGTTTGCCCCTACTCTCGCTGATATAGGACGAGTGCACGCAATGGGGGGTAACAAAAAGGAAGGTGCCGCACCCACAGTTGAACGGCTGCAGCGCTGCAGCAGAGAGTTGTTGTTGAGGAACCTATCATTGCAGCACCTCGGAGAGAGGATACTGAAGAACCTCTTCTTGACATTTCTCATAAGAGGAAAGCTTCTACCGAACTGGTTCTACGGCCCAAAAGGAAGAAGGTAGTTATTTCCCGAGGGAGGAAGAAGGTCGCGGACATGGGTGCCGGCTCGCCTCCTTCCAAAAGATCTTCTCGGCAGACGGCATTGTAGGCTATTACCATTCGCGAGGTAGATCCCTTCCTAAACTCCATAGCTATTTTAGTCAAGCCTTTAGAAGCTTTCTTACCTTTGCCTTTGTCCTTTGCACGGGACCATGTTGTAGTTGAGGTAGGTGCCTCCTTATCTGAGAAGGTGGACGTGACGTCAGTGTCCCCTGCTCGTCCTCGATCGATGGATGAGGACGGGTCTTCTTCAGCTGTAAGATTTGAGCGACCGGATGATTAGGACGAAGGCCCAAACCATGACAACAATCAAAAGATCAGTCCCTCCTATGACATTTCTTTGGGGGACATGTCTACAATAGGAGCCGTGATGAAGGACTTGGATGAAAATCAAGTCCAATCGGCTTAACCTCCTGCGGGTACGTTATCTTTGTACCTCTCTTCGGATAAGATTTTTTGACTTTGATTTTACGTGCTCCTCGTGAGGCTGACCACGACTGTATGTTCCCTTGTAGACAAGGAGAAGGAACCATTCGTAAAGATAGCCCTAGGCATTGGGGAAGGAACATAAGTTGTTTTCGGCTTCTCCGAATTTACTGGTGCGGAGGGTGCTGTTCGTGAGCCGGTATCGGCTGCAGGAGGAGAGGTTGAACGGCCTACTGAGGGGCTGTTGCTGAATATGCTCCTGTTCCACCTAGAATTGTGGAAGATAGCAGGCCTGATGCCGCTCCGGGCATTGATATTATTCTTTTTGAACAGCCTGGGCCTGCTTTCGGTTTCCCTGAAGCCAAGACTGATGGCGTAGCCCAAGCTGGCGCTGAGCATGCCAAAGGTACGAAATTACAACTCTTTCACATTTTCTTCTTTTTATGGTTAATGATGTATATATTATTTTCTTCTCAGGTTCGGCTTCTTGTCATGTATCCCTTCCTGGAGCGAAAGAAACTCTCCAAACATCCTTCCCGACGACCTCCACTGAAGACGACGAGATGGCCCAGGAAGTCGTCAAAGCTTTCTACTCTGTGCTAAAAGTAAAGCTTCCTGGAGTCCTGAATCGGAACACTGCCTTTGGCCCTGTGAAGGCTATTGCCGAATGCCAAGTGACGACCCTTGAGAGCATTGTCGGCTATGAAAAGCGGACTAATACTCAGAAGAAAGTTTTGAATGATCTGGAGGGTCATGTGGCCAGATTCCGGGATGCCAAACAACGGATCCCGACATCGCTATTCCCTACAGAAGATGAGGCTTTGATCACGGCTCTCGCGGAGGAGAAGGCCACTTTCCAGGCGAGGAAGGATGCCCTCGTTCAAGAGATCAGCGAATTGGCTGTTCAACATGGTCAGTTCAACGCTGCAAGTGAGACATGTGTTGCCTCAAAGAATAAATTGGTTACAAAGATTACCGAGAAGTATAATTACATCGTGCAGATCAAAAGCAAAATTGCTCAACTGGAAGCCAACTTAAGGACAGCAACATCTGAGCAGGAGGACTACTTGGCTTAGGCTGCCATGATCGCCACCACTTTCGCCCATTTAAAATAACAGTTGGTGAAGTTGGAGGGAGAGCACATAAGTCTGATCCTCTTCCAGGATGAAGTTGCACGTCAAGAAGAGGCGCGCCGCCGAGCTACCACGAAGTCTGAAGCCGAAATCGCGGCTCTAAGGGACAATATCAATCAACTATGTATCCCTTAAATTTTTTTTGTTCGTGACTATTTCTTCTTGCCGTCAAGGCTCTTTTATCCCTTTTTTTCCCATCTCTTGATAGACGTTCAAATGAAGAATAAAGAATCTTTTGGCTTTCAAAATTCATGAATGTGGTTTTATGAAATATTGAAACTAGAGGTAATATAGACGTAGTAGGGATATTTCTGGTGGGTATTCCGCTGGGGAATTTGATGTGGACCTATTATCCATTTTATATTCAAGTTTTTGAATATAGGTAATAAGTTGAACGAAGCAGCTAATAGAGGTAATATGGACATAATAGCAGAGGATGTTCTATATCTGACCAGAGGTAATGTAGACGTGGAAAGAAAGATATATAACATTAGGTAGGAGTGGATAATTCAGAGGTAGTATAGACGTAATTATCCTTGATAAATGCTTTGCTTAGAGGTTATATGGACATGGCAAAACATTTCTTAATCATTCCACTAGGGAAATAATTATCGAAAAATAATTCAGAGGTAATAGGGACGTGACTTATTTTCGTCAAACCGAGTTTGGACAGAGTCAAAAACGAGAATGATTCCACTGAAAAATTTTTTTAGAGGACCTATTATCCAAGGCGTATTTAAGACTCTTGAAATACGGATAATAGTTAGATAATTTTTTGAATCACATAAACATCGTACTGTACATTTACATGACTGAACATATGTGAACATTATTTATAAAAGGCTACACATAATATTTCTTTAGGAACTTGCCGTTGATAGGCATTATGAGCAAGTCACCATCAGGCTTGGTTAGTCGGTACGCACCGTTAGAATACACTGATTCTATAATAAAAGGACCTTCCTATTTAGGCTAAAATTTTCCTTTTGTTTTGTGTGTCATGACCATTGGTCTTTTCACTGCTAAGACTAGATCACCAACTTGGAAGATTCTTTCCTTCACCTTTTTATTGAAGGCTCTGGAAAGGCGTGCTTGGTATAGCTCAATGCGCTGCTGAGCTAACAAGCATTTTTCGTCTAGCGCTTCGAGCTCCTGTAGTCGCAGACGGTAGCTTTCTTCGGTAGTCAACTCACTGGCTAAGGCTACCCGAAGAGAAGGAATCTGGATTTCTACGGGAAGAACTGCTTCGCTCCCATAAACCAGAGAGAATGGCGTACTTCCTGTTGGAGTCCGGACCATTGTATGATAGGCCGTGATAGTTGTATTGGTTGCAGATAGCTTGTTCAGAGGGATTCCTAGAATTTGAAGCAAACTTCTAGGAATGATGCTGAGGAGGGAACCTGGATCGATGTGCATCCGATCTACCTTAATCTCTTCGATATACCCTGTATAGTACAGAGGTCTATCATAACGATAATTTTTGAGTAACATGTCCTCCTGTGAAAAGGTGATGTTGGGCACCACTTCCATAGTACTGTAGCAATGGGAACAGGAGACATGGTCTTCAGCGGGGGCTTTGACTTCAGCGAGATAAGCGTCGACATGTTGTAATGCCTCACTTAAGGCCTTTCACTTTTCTTTGGAGAGTCGCAATAAATCAAACAGAGACAACCTGGCAAGTGTATTGGCCACCTGTGCCAGTATGTCGAAGTCGATAAATCCATGCCTTCGGGAGTTAGCGCCTTCAGCGACTTGTCAAATCGCGTCTCCTTCTGCTTGGATTTGTCGGTAGTTGAAGGCTTAGACTGACCGACTTCTGAACTTGTAGGGGCAGCAGGGGCTTGAGAAGGTACTGCTTCTTCTTGTGTGGGGTCGTAAGTCCGAAGGTAAGCTTTCCTCGATCGCGTCTCGCAGGATAGAACTTCGAAGATGGAAGAAGACACCATATGGCATGACTTGTATTTCTTACCTTTGTTTGCTTTAGGAGATACCAACCCCTGCGTTATTTCTTGCATTAGGTCCGGATGGACCCACATAATCTCACCACGTTCAGTCGTGAGTGGCACCAAGGTTGAGTTGTGAGCTGGCGGCAGGTTGACGACTTCCATTATTGCCTTGGGGATTGGGACCATGCCGTCTGTGACTTCTGTGGGAGAAAAGTCACCAAAATGAAGTGAGATCATGTTAGAAGATATGACCTTGTCTTTAGCTTCGAGGTTGATCACTTGGCTGTCGATAAGCTGTTGTATCTTCTTCTTCAGGACGATACAATCCTTGGTAGAATGATGTACGTACTGATGATAAAGACAGTACTTGGGAACGTTGAGTTGGTTCGCCTCTGCAGGACGTCGTGGTAGAGGCAATGTCAGTTTATTACCCTTCGTCAATGTGTGAAAAATGGTAATGACATCGTCTTCGTCAAAGGAAAAAGTCTTCTTAGGTTTGTTAGAGGCGCCCTGAGAATTGAAAGCTCCCTTAGAAGTATCGACCTTCAAGACTTCTTTCCCTTTACCCCCACGGACATGGCTAGTATGAGGATGCTTGCCTTTGTCTTCAGATTTGGGTGTTTTCAACCCCAGTAATTCCAGATTTGGAACGTCATTTTCAGCAGCATCAGCGACCCCAATGAAAGCGGGCCATGTATCATACTTATGTATACCCAGACAGAACTTCACTGTAGGAAGGAAGTTATGTCGACAAGTATCCATATGTTCTGAGTCTGGTATGCCGAAGGTCATCTTCAACTATAGCCGTCTAAAGCGTTCGATGAAAGCAATGACAGACTCAGTCCTCCTTTGCTTGGTCTCGATGAGGGTTGACATACTAACATGCATGCCACTCTCGTAAAACATGTTGAGGAACAACCTCTCCAAGTCTTTAAAAGAATTGATACAACTGTCAGGCAGACCGCAGAACCATTCAAAAGCTAACCCTACAAGGTGCTAATAAATAGCTTTAACAAGAACGGATCATCCCTGGGTAAGTATAGAGTCTGCGTATTGAAGTATGTCATGTGTTGACGAGAAAAAGTCATCCCGTCAAATGAATTTAGCGTTAGCGGCTTGTAGTTAGGAAGGCAAGTAGCATTCTTCCATTCAGGAGGATAAGGTTGAGATATCCCCATCTTCTAAAGCTCGTCTTTGTGTGAGATGGTATCGAGAATGGAAACCAGAGAATCAATTGCATCCTGTTGATTGGGCAGGTGTTGGGAAACGACTGCTGTACGGTTGTCAGGCATTGTTGGTGAAGGACCACCTCCAGCATTTGAAAGATTTGGAGGAGGTGCAACGAAATAATACTCCTTCTGTAGTGAAGGAGGGTTGTTGCTATGAGCCGGACTAACGTGAGCCGAGATATTTTGTTGAGGTGGAGGAACAGCCCCAGCAGCTTGGACCGCCATGATACTGGTAAACATATCAGTGATCTTGGCAAATGCTATTTCAAGATCCTCTAGCCATTTATTGGTCTGATCACTGGCTTCTTCATGTCTTTCTCCGTCTGCCATGTATGTAGATAACATGCGAGGATGAACAGAGGAAACAGTACAACTGGTACTGATACTGTTTGTCTCTGAGTTGATAAGTCCCTCATCTTCAGGTAGGAGAGGTAGACAGTCGTCGTCAGACTCGGATAGGTCATCATCGTCTGGAAGGCTACCCCAGTATGAAGGTCATCTGCTTTAGACTCTGAGGGAATACTACCCCCAGCTTGGGAGTCCTCGTCATCTATACGGAATCTCGCCTTCGACCGAGTACCCATATAGACTCCTTCAGATGTGACAGCCTGCCGGCTATCTGTTGGCAAACTTTTTCTTCTTTTGTTCACGAAACTGAGAAAGAACGTTGGGTTTGTGGTCCACCTCCTTTGATTGGGGCTTCCATAAGGGGGACCCCATGAAGCCAAGTTGGATGAAACACACAGCGACTTTTCATCGTCAGAGAAATGCAGCCGTCGAAACACGGACTGTCTTTGAAGCACTCTCGTAGCTTTGGAGCAGCAACAGTTGATGACAATACTGGTGCCCGGATGTATACCATGGATTGCTGTCCTTTCTCTCTTTACACTTATGATTTATCATGTCGCATAAGTCAGCGGAAGGGAGTTTTACCTTAAAACCCACATCACATGAATCGCCGAGCTTTGTATGTGGGTTTGTAAGAAGAGTTGGTGCATCCAGACTTAGTTCATGTACAGGGGGTTCCCACACACCTAAGTTCTGTGATGACCTTGAAGACAACCCCGTACTATACGTATTGGGGCCTGTCTTTTTGCTGTTGGCGCATGGGCCCTGGAGTCTGCCTTTGGGCGCATGCTTCTTGGCAGCATGTCTAAGCTTCCTCGATGTGGGCGCATAGTTTGGGTCAGTTGAGCCTGGGCACATAGCCTTGGGCATATGACCCTGTATGCACAGTTTGTCGAAGACACAAGCCTTCTGGCCAGAATTATACGCCCATACACCCACTTGGGTGCATAGCTTTGGTTGCATGCTTGGTAGAGCAGCGCTATTTTCTCTCAGCTTTGCCTTTTTTATTTACGAGCCTCGCTGAGTTTGCCCAGAGTGTCGCACACTTCGATTCTTGGCATCGTAGTATTTTCCTTTGTAAAGCTCGAGCGTTGAACACTCTGTTGTTGGTTTCACAAGAGAGAAGTCACTGGGCTAGTAGAGCCTGAAATGGTATGAGCCTTCTTCATTTGTGGAGCTTCTGTGGCAGAGCCATGTGCCTATGTGACAGAGTCCTTCAGTTGCATATCTACAATGACATTGGCAGGATATGCATGGCAAGCCTTCGGAAGCCAAGTCTTATGGGACTTGTTTGGCTTCGCTGATTTTGAGAAAGTAGAGCCATCCCTCGAGAGCATCTCTTCGAACGCTTGCTGATCGAACTTCACGATCAATATCTTCTGAGTGCTCTCCACTTTGTTGATATCGGATTGCGTCACCACCTTCTCGTCAGAGGAAAAGATAGACGCCAGCAGAGCCACCATTTTTGTGGACACAGACAAAAAGAAGAAGAAATAATGTCTTTTCTTTATTGGCACAAGGCACCACAAATCGAGTACGCCTGAGAGATCCTGCGCTGAGGATCCCCGAGTACAAAAAAATTATGGGGAATGGAACGATGGAGATCGAGCGGCAGTTGCTCCTTTACTCCGTTGACACTCCGATTACAAAATTGGGAGAAAACCTAAGAAAATTGCTAACTCTCGGCTCACTAGCAAGAAGTACAGCAATTTGGCTCTTGAAAATGCTCTCCGTTCTGTGTTTTGAAGAGGGATGAGACCCCTTTTTATAGTCGTTCTTGAGCTGGAATGATGTTATGCGCCCACATGAGGAAACACACTGGTTTTCATGTGGGCGGATGGTCCTGCTTTGGGCGCATAGGGTGTAGGTGCATGCAGGCTGCGTCATCGTGGGTTGATCGTGGTGCTAACGTGGCCGCATGCTTCGGTGCACGACTGATCGTGGAGTCTGACGTGGCCATATGCTTCGTTGCACGTTTTGATTGTAGGTTTGACAAAGTCAGGGGCTGTTCTGGCTTGGGCGCATAGCTTGAAACATGGCTATGTGCCCCCTTCTGGAGTAGCCTAGAATGGGCGCATGGGCATAAGGCTTCACAGGTGACTTGGGCACATATGACCTTACTGGAAGCTTGGGCGCATATGTCTTCGTTGGTGGCTTGGGCGCACATGGCTTCATTGGTGACTCGGGCGCGTATGTCCTATCTGCTAAAATTTACATGTTTCTACAATAAGTCTAATTCTGGACTCGCTTTGCACCAAAAAGTGTGCCAGAGCCTATGGTCTCTATAGTCATCAAACTATATGTCTACGGGTCCGGTTTAACGAGACGAACCCAACCGTATGTTGAAAGTTGGATTCCGGTGGGTCCTGTACAAATTCGCCGATTGGATCAGGTCGCGGGCCCGCCAAGATAACATTCTGGTCGACCTTCTCAGAATTGGACCAAGCATGGCATACAGGACTAGAAAAATGATACGGTCCTGTTGGCGAAAGTTTTGTATCAAGATGACGAACGTGAATGAAGTTAGGGGCTAGTTTGCAAAAGAGCTGATACGGGGTATCACGGCGGATACGCTTCGATTTTGTCGTGCACGCACAACGAAATCAAGTTCTGTCGAATCCCACATGTCGACAACACCCATATGCGTCGTTCGATGCTCATGGGTTATGACCACGTCTCCCGGTTTGTCGGAACACACGAGGTATCGGAGATTTCTAATATTTCTCTATTTTTTGAAAACTATTTTTGCAGGTTTTGGAAGTCTGATTCCTCGACATACAATCAGCAAAATTAAATTCTATGAAAAGGGTTTTGAAGGCCTATAGGTTGGCTACAGGACTATTAAATTAGAATTTTAATATTTGCGATACATTAATTGCAAAGTGGCACCAAACATGGGTACTTGGACAGTTTCTAAACTGTTTATTGAAATAGTTTTTCATCGATTTTTGCATCGATTTCTCGGACAGTTTTGTCAAATATTCCCAGATATACTTAATATGGTTTGAAGAGGGTCATGTAGGCTTCCTATATGATTTTACAAAATTGAAATCGATCAAGTATGTAACTAAGAAATCTATCGGGAATATGGTACCTTGGTGCTTCGAAATAGGGCTGCCTTGTTTGCTGCTGTTGCTGTGGTCTGCTTGGCCAAGCCGACGGTCGGCCAGCGCACGGTGGCACGTGC
Source organism: Iris pallida (assembly GCA_029216955.1). Taxonomy (NCBI): domain Eukaryota; kingdom Viridiplantae; phylum Streptophyta; class Magnoliopsida; order Asparagales; family Iridaceae; genus Iris; species Iris pallida. Next base: position 12,814,674 of record JANAVB010031215.1, on the reverse strand, counting down.
GACATCGGGGAAGTCATCGAGAATAGGGGTCAACACCATATGGTTCACATCTATGGTTTCTCTCCCTTTCTCGGTTATATATGTCTCAGTTCTACAGGGGGCGGGTTCTTATCACTACTGTTCCTGTGGGAACAGTAGTCGGTTTCTTTCTCTTTTCTTTTTTCTTTTCTTCTTATTTTCTTTTCTCGTGCGTCCAAGAAGCGGTTGTCGCCTGTGGCCTCATTTCTGATTACAGGGTAGCTCCGCTGGACCCCAAATACATACTTCTACACCTATCTTCTGAGGAAGACCACAAGAAGGTATGGACCAGCGGGACCGGCAAGATTGACTCACATTTCAAGAAAATTGTCAAGTGGTCCGAGGACTTCAATACGAAGGAAGACTCGGCGATTATTTTTGCCTGGGTCATCCTCCCTAATCCTCCGCTCATTTGTTTTGTGTCAGCCGCGATGAAAAGGATCGCCAACTCCTTTGGGACTTTCGTGGCGATGGAAGAGGAAACCCGCAACCTGACCAAAACGAACTATGCCAAAATCTGCATGAAGCTAGATATATCGAAGGAGCTTTCCAACCCTATTCAGATATCGCTAGGCAACAAGACGCACACTCAATAAATTATTTACGACAATAATATTATCTACTGCAATCACTACCACATGAGAGGACACTCCACCAAACTATGTTTCAGAGCTCACCCAGAACTGAAAAAGAAACCTTTACAAAAGGGTTCTCCCATCCAATCGAGAACTCAAAGTCATAAGCCACCTCTCCTCCCATTACCCAATCGCACCTTCGGTTTGAAAATAGTGCGAAAAACTCCAGCAGTCAAGAACAATCTGAGAAAAGCACTTACCAGAGAAGCACCACAGTCTCCAACAAAGCCACGTAATTAAACCTTACCAATCAATTTGATATCCTTGCCACGAACAATATTGCAGTCTCTTACGAGGCTATCCATGCTGTTGACATCCAGGAGGCAAATATTTAGGAGGAGGCCGCAGAGACTGGCAGTGCTACAGGCAGGAAGGCAGCCAAGGTGGTAGAGGTCAGCACTCAAAAAATGATACTAGGCACCCTGGAGCTGAGATCACAGGAACCAAGCCCCTATCTGTTAGAGGGGACGAGGCTCATTTTGTCAAGAACTAAACCAAACTCACCAGCTTCTACACGTACATTTCTCTAGAACTCCACTCCCCTACCAAAACTGCCCTCCACATACCACAAAGATTCACAACCCTGACCCAGAAACCTCCTCCATACCCCACACCGAGGCCGTCATTTCCGCAGAAGTGCTATTTAACATAGGATCAAATGCATCAGCCAGGTTGCAGCAAGTGATAGATGTAGATTTCACCAGTCCGACTAACTACTTTAGAGTTTGGCTGAGATAGAAGGAGAGGTTTACCTGCATCCCCCCTGCGGTTTATGAAGATCCTCGAAAGCTCAAAGGATTTGAGGAGTCAGCCCTAGATAGCACTGTTCGACGTAACAAAAGGTTGAACGAACTTTTTGCTTTATTGAACGTATAAGGTATTTTACAAAGAAGGAAGTCCTAAACTTGATATTCTAAATACAAGGATAAGAGATTTCTAGGAAAGTATGACGGTAAAGATCGAGCGTTGCAGTGGCTCCTTTACTCCATTGACAATCTGACGATGAATCAACCTTGCTATGGCTCTCTGGCGCCTTTGATGGGACTTTGGGGTCACCGATCAAGAGGCTGTCTGGATGAGAATATCCCTTGAAGATGGTTGGTTGGTTCTTTGGTTGATAGGTGGATAAGGGTGGTCGACTCTTCGTAGATAGAGATTACTGATCCTTTGAAGGTTGTCGATTGTCAATGTTCCCTCTCTCTTTTCATTAATTTTTTGGTGGAAGAATAACTCCTTCTATTTATAGAGAATCGAACACATATACGATGTGTATTAGGGTTCCTGAGATACGAAAGAATATGTTGTCATTGTACGGTACGAACTTTTGCGGCGCTGATACGTGGCGGACATCGGGATTCCCCTTAAACGAAATATCTGGTGGTTATAAACATAACCGAAGGAGGTGACATATGGCAAGTGTCGATTTGCTTGCTCGGGTACAGTTAAGTAAATCTTGAGATTTTATCCTAGATTTGGAGTCTAACTGATCCACGTCTAAGATTTAAATCAATCTGATATGATATCAATCATGATTTTATCCCAATCTTCTCTGCAAGAGGCAGTTTAAATGAACCAATTGGGGTGGACCCTTGCTTCCTGTGCCTCTAGTGAGGACTAAGTGCTGCTGTACTTCTGGGGCGACGAGTAGATAATACTTCTGGAGACGACGGAACCTTTGTACTTTCAGACGACGAGTAGACTTGGCTTCGAATGAAGACGAGACTTCTGTGCATATAGAGAAACTTATGAAGCTTTGTTTTGGACTATCGGAGTCACTGTACTATAGGCGATAAGTAGGCTTGTGCTTCAGGTTGGCAAGATTACTGTACTTTTGGAGCGACAGGTTGACTTGTATTGGTTGCGATGGGAGTTCCTTAGTCTCTTGTAGAGAAGTGACTTACGCTTCTGATCCGGAGCAGACGACTGCACCATGGAAATGGAGATGGTGTGAGCATATCACTATCCTGCACCTTATGCGAACGCAGGTAAGTAGTTGCACCTCTGAACAGTGAAGGTGTTGGCTGCGAAGGGACGGGTATGACACCCTTGTGCGTCTGAGATTGGCACATACAGGTAGCTGCGTCTCTGGAGTGAAGACACTGGCTTCTAAAATAAAAGAAGGGGAGGGGGCCTACCACTATCTTGTTTCTGAGGTTGGCGCAGGCAGGTAGCTGCGCCTCTGGCTTGAAGGCTCTGGCTTCTTCAAAGTGCTGAGTTACTGATATGCTTCTGAGAGGCTACACCCACAAGAAAATCAGAACATGCTCCGGTGGAGGTCAATCCTCCAACATGTGTATCGAGAGAAGGAAGGTTGCACTTCGACGAAAACTGTATCCCTTGTAGATCCTTTTAGGCTTCTATCGAATCTGTACTAGATCTTTTGTAGAAGAACAGAAGTAGTCTCTTACGTATAGTCTTGATGTGTCTGTACTAGACTTTTGTAGACATGACAATAAAGGGACTTCTCTCCATATCTTCTGTTTTGTCTTTTTAGTACTGAGCCTCAGTCTTTTGCATCTTCTGCGCTTTGGCGAAGGGATGTCTTCAGTTGAGATTTTTTATGCTTCTACAAGACCCCCTTCAAAGTGTTTCGAACTTGAGTCAAGCTCGGGATACTTTGAACAGAAGCATGAACACATGTCAGGACTGTACGAGTTGGGTGATGGCTGGTGTCATGCCTAGCTCTTAGTATTAATTGGCCTGGGTCATCATTTCGGAGCATAGGCTCCTGATGGTTTCTTGATATTGGAGTCTCTTACGTCTTTGCAGGGATCGTGAATCTCTTTAGCAGAGGAGGTTCAGAGTCACGTTCCATTGGTCACTCGTAGTACTCTCATCTGTCATAGAGTGGAGCTTTAGCTTAACTTGTAAGCTTTTTTCTGACCGATGTCTGACATGTGCTGGGACCACATGAATAGCCTACATAAAGGACTGTCCCCTGCAAGAAAAGACTCAGCTACTTCAACAATGGCCTTGCTTGCCCGATGTTCGGCTCCTGATGATCCTGGAGTTTGTTTGAGGCGGCCGTCGGTGGCAAATCTTTTCATCCAAAGAAGCTGTAGTAGAACTACCACTAGATCTTGAGACGTCCCTCGTCCTTGATGTCATGGGCGTCAATGGTGTCTCAAACCCTAACTTCCTGACTTCACATTGGTTGCCATGCTAACTGAGGAATGGCAAGGCATGTTGCTGTGGTTGCTCTCTCCGACCAGCTATGGAGATAGGGGAGTCCTGTGCTGGTCTTCATCCCTGGCTCGGGCCAATAGCAGCTTCGGGTGGTAACTTCCTTTTGACCAGGAAGTGATTGGCTCTGTCACCGCCTTGCCCGCTCTATTGAGAGCTTGTACCGCAATTTCAGCTCTCTTTTTCTGTGGGCTTCCGTGTATGTAACTACGAAGGGACTGTAATAGGTCCTTGTAGCCACATGTTTTTATATGTAGAAGCTTTCTTGTTCCATTTTCTTTTGTCTCCAGAATAAAGACTGAATCTTCATAATGAATTTGCCCGACCAGAGGTAATATGGACGTGGTATGCTTGATCTTTGTTGGGTATAGAACAATAATCTAGAGGTAATATGGACGTGAACTATTTTCTAGACTGCTGAATAATCATAAAGCTGATGCAAGAAGAACGACTACTCAGAGGTAATATGGACATGGTAGTTGCATTTTCCAAGCGTAGAAGAGCAATCCAGAGGTAATGTGGACATGAAGTGCTTCATCTACTTGAGAGAATATACATGAGGGAGAAAGAGAGATCCCTTTACCAGAACTCATGGGCACCCTTTTCAGGGGATCTGAGTGCCTATACTGGTTCTGTCTTCAGACATAATACTTCTTTAGGAACTTGTTGTTGATGGACATCATTAGCAAGTTCCCATTAGGCTTAGCTAGTTGATAAGCACCATTGGAGTATACGTTTCTATCACGAACGGTCCTTCCCACTTGGGCTCGAACTTCCCAGCCGTCTTGTGGGTCATCACCATCGGTCTCCATACTGCCAAGACGAGGTCGTCCATCTGGTAGGATCTTTCGCAGACCTTTTTGTTCAAAGCCCCAGAGATGCGAGCTTGGTAAAGCTCAATCCTTTGCTGCACGAGGAAGCGCTTTTCATCCAATGCTTCTAGCTCTTGTAATCGCCTGCGCTGATTATCTTCGACGGTTAACTGATTAGTGATCATGTTAGAAGACAATATCTTCTTAAAGACTTGACCCATGCTGGTATCGGAGTCCCAAGTTGAGGAGTCAGAAGAGTATGAGTGACTCATGACTTCTTCTTCTAAACCTTTTGAGGTGATCGTAGGTGTAACGTACCCCAGCCCTCGACGAGTGCATTGGTAGTAGTTTTCAGCTTTTCCATTTAGAGTACAAATTTGTAAGAAAAGATGCCGAACATTGCCATAATCGAGCCTTTTGTTGCTATTCAGGTCGTAGTCCATCTTCTAGACAAGGTTTTTGGCCTGGGCCGTGTAGCGGTAGAACTGGATTTTACAGCTATCGAGGTCAGGGTCTTCAGGAGTTATTCGTTGTGGATGCTCCAATCGACCGAATATGATGGGTTCTTCTTCTTTTTTTCTGGATGGAACTACGAAGTAGGCACCTCTGGCAGGGATAACTCGGCTCACATGGTTGGCAGTTGTCACCTGCGTCTGTAGTTTACATAGAGAATTATCCATAAAATATTTGGTATTCTAGCATATGCCAGAGTAGTTCGATGACAACTTTCTGTTGATGAAGTAGGATATCTTGTCTCGAAGGATTACTTCATCGAAAGAGTGGGCCTCTGTGTTGGTGCAGACCTAATCTTCTAGCTCTTCATCAGAGAAGACTGGAGCTGCCGTCGAAGGAGAAGGAGGGCGCCTCCCTTTCAGCTTGACCATCAAGGGAATGGTGGTCGGATGCTCCTGCACTTTCATAGTCAGCCTTGGGAACCTCCGGGGTAACCTCATTCGTATAGGCTCCTGACCATCTTCCACCGTCACTGGAGGCGAAGGTGGTGTTTGCCCCGAAGCTTAACAACAAGAGGCGTTGACACCTTGGGAGGCCTCCCTTTCAGTCGAACCTTTAAAGGTTTTTCGGCCACTGCTGCACTTTCTGAAGCTGTCTTTGCCTCGTTGTCAGCATCATTGCTATTGTCATTCCAGGGGACTGACTTGTACAGATCAGCATCCTTACAGTAGGCTTCAAGTCCTCGGAACGGGTTGATATCACCGAACTCTGTTTTGATAGTCTCGTCGCTGGCCACATATTTCATACACTGATGCAGGGTGGAAGGGCCAATCATGTACTCATGGATCCAAGGTCGACCCAGCAGCATGTTGTAATTTATGTCTGCATCAATGACATAGCAAGTTACTTCAGTATGAAGGTCGCTGATATGACATTTCAGGCAAATTTTGCCCAAGGTCTCGCTCTTTCCCGTATTGAAGCCGCTGATGGTTGTGTTTGAGACTGTCAACCGATGTATCAGACTAAAGCTTGAAGCAGGCTTCTTGGGATAATGCTCAAAGAGGAACCTGGGTCAATGTGGATGCGATCGACCTTAATGGCACCGACATACCTCGTATAGTACAGGGGGCGGTTGTGCCAGTTATTCTTTAGCAGCATATCTTGCTGGGTTAAAGTGATACTGGGAATCACTTTGTCACTACCACTTTTTAGCCCTAAAGGTATTTTGGTCATTTTGAGTTTTGTGAATTATTTTATTATTTATTGCATTGGTGTTGTGATTTTTTACTTTTTCTAGTTGATGTTAGGGTTATATACTAAAAGCATCACTTTTGTAGTAACCTTATTTCCTTAAGTTTTGAATGAGAATCATATAGGCAAATGTTTGCATATTGTATTTGTTGCAAGTGTTATTGCAAATGTCTGATATTCTAAATTGTAGATAATATGGTGTGTGGTGTCACACAGAAGATCATATTATCAGTTCCCTATAGAATATATAAATAGTTCACAACCTAGATAGACTTGGATAATCTATTGGAAAGGTTGTAGTGTAATATGGTATTAGTCTATCTTGACTTTAGGTTTACACTAGTACATTTTGTGTGTATTGAACAGGACCACTTGAGGTTGTTCTCTTTGTACTGACTACACCTCTGTTATTATGGATGCTTGTGCTTTTAATCCAGATATAATAACGGACATGTATATGCAGTGTGCATTACTTTGACTCATAAAAGAGTGAGATTCATTATGGATCAACAACCTCTATGAATTGGGTAATAATATTGTATGTAGGATGGACTGTTGATTATAAATGGAATCTATGTTCCGATACATCGGGTTGATGATGTCCCCTTAAGGAGCTCATAAGGATTGTCGTGTAAACCCTGCAGGTGGATTATATCCGACATGACAAATAAAGTTGAGCAGTACTACTTAAGGATAAAAGATGTCGAATCAATATAGTTGTCAGTAACTTAATTTGATCGACGGACATACGATATCTTAACGTAGGGGGCCAAATGAGCATATAATAAACGGAGCCCACAAACATAATTTGGGATTAGGGAGGTAGTGCAACAATAGCTCATTAGTGGACTGAGCTATTGTTAATGGGCCTGGATTGTGTGTTCGGGCTGAACACGGGATATCCAGATCCGTTAGGAGGCCTAACCCTAATTTCTCCTCATGGTCCCTGCCGTAGCCTATATATATTCTCTATTCTCTGACCGCCAGATTACTGATTAGAAATCTGAAACTTTCTCTAAATTCGTGATTCACGTAAGGAGAGAAAGAGAGGGCTGCCAAGGAGAGAAAAAGGTTGGGAGATCGTCGTCCACACGACGTCCAACTCGAGGAAGGAATGCGTGCAGAAGATCCTGGGGTCGTCTGCTCGAGATTGCCAGAAATTACTTGTCTTCTTTCTGCCGCAGGTATAATTCGTGAACCCTAGTTTCCGCCTATGAAGGGTTAGAACACATATTAGATATGTTTAACTTTCTATCGATCAATACACATACCAAAGGAAGGGTCCTGGGAATCCCCAGTTCCATTAATTGAGACCTTAGAGACTAGCCTAGATTTTGACTTTGACTTTGGTGACTTAGTTAGCATGGTGTGGGACTCTAATCTAACTTAAGTTGGTCTTAGTTGACTTGAGTGTGGCTAGGTTTCATAAGAAGATTGGGAGAGTTTTGCATTTGGACTTATGGCTAAGGGGTTGAGCTAGCTAGCTAATGATCTTGGCTCAAAACCCATTCATATGAAACCCTAACCCTAATTCTCTACAAGGCTGGCCACCACAACCCATGTGTGACCTAATTTCACTCTATTTAATGTCTCTTAACTCTCACTTGCCTCTTTTAGAAATCCCCCTTTAGGAAACCCTAATTTCTTTCCCCTTTCGTCATTCCTCACCATTCCTCCACCAAATTGATCCCAATCTTTTGCAATTGGTTCTAAATCTGGAAAAGAGGTTGAGCGAGGCTAGCTTCCAAGGAGGGGAGCTCATTTGGACATTACTTGAGGAAGGGGACTTCACAATTTGGGGCTTTTTCATTGAGATTGGCTCTCCATAGGTAATACCTTCAAATAACCCCTAAATCCTGATTTATTTCCATAAATGCATCCATCTAGGTGTCCTCTAGCTGTAGAGTGAGTTTAGTGAAAATTCGTATAGATTTGGTGTCCGTATCGGATACGTATCAGTGTGTGTGCATAGGTGTTCGATGAAATGCCACAATGAATATTATTTTATTATTTTTAATATGTGTTTGAACAAATTTGTAGGTGTATAGGTGATATTTGATTTCATGTCTGACTGAGGTGGAATTTGTGTTTGTGTCGTGTCCACGAAAAGCAGGACACACTGTACGAAAGTGTGCACGAGTGCCCTTCTGCTCGGGGTGCATATCTATGTGCCTGTGTCACTTGGACACGCAACACTTGGCATGCGGCTACGGGCAGTTACTGACACGTCAGTCCCCAAGTGGCATGACGTGTCGTGTCATGTTGGCCTCGTAATTTGACTCGCACTAATTTCTCACTGCAATGGCTTGTCGATTTTCTTCGACTGATACGTGAGTCGTATCACGCACAGACACGACGACGACTCGTGTCAGGGTGTTAGGCACCTAGGCCTAACCCTAACCTTCCTCTAGACATGAACCCAAGACCCTTGGTGCCGTGTATCGTGTCTTGGGACACTCGACCCATCAGCATGAGGCAGTGCTGAGCACTGTCCTCTGATAACCCATTCGATTTTGTTTAGAGACTGTTGGACACCACTTTGGACATGAACTAGGATACGTTTAGACACTATTGTATGGACACATGTTTGACACATATGTGACAACTAGTTTTGACACACACTTGTATTCACTTTTCATTTGGCACTCGAATATACCACTACATACTTGACACACTCACTCAATCACTCTTTCACATTGTTCTGATACATGTCTGTGAACCCTTGACACTGTGACACCTGTGCACATGCATGCTACACCTATACACACTTCGATTTGAGTTATGAATGATGATTTGGTTTTTTTAGTTCGAAATGTTAAATTGGAACTTAACTGTTAACTGAGTTTTGGGATATTGAAAACTGAGATTTGAAATTAATGTTAAATGTTAATGTTTAGACATGTTATCATGGCTGGGATATGGGTTGAATCCCTGAGTTTTAGGTTATTTCTATCATGAGTTGCAAACCTGAGAACTGCATAAACCTGAGCATGTATGCATAAACCTGAGAATACATCTCAGTTTTATATCCACAGTTTTTTCTATTTTTCTGAGAATGAATTGATGATATTGATAATGTTTGATTTTCCCCTGTATAAGTTAACTGAGAATAACTGAACCTATAACTTAGAGGCTCTTGCCTGTACACACATACACACACACACCATATCACTCATTGTAAACACACACACTACACCACTCACTTTATACAGACACACTATAACTCTTATTGCCTGTACACACACACACTCATAACCTACTGTCCACTACATATTTGACACACACACTCACCCCCTATTTACATATACCATGTTGTGTGCTTTGCTCGTGTACTAGGCTCTAGCCTATATGAATGCCTATATATATTGTATATGTATATATATATTTTGTATTTGTGTGCGTGATAACTTGTTTCGGCTTTTTGATTGTGTTTGAGTGCTAGCCTAGGCTTGGTTAGGCTTAGTGAGACTTGTTGGACTAGGCTTGGACTTAGTATAACTTGGTTGACCTAGTTTGACTGGTGTAGTTGACTAGAGTTGACCAGAACTTGACTTTAGTCTAGAATGACCTAGAATTCCTATAGAATGTATTATAAAGTATAATATTACCATTCTGGACATGTTGTAACCTGTGTTGCTCTAAATAGGACTCATCTACTCTGTCTGGACATCTATACTCATCGGATACTCAGGTTATCAGGCGAGTACATTCTCTGACCATTTCATACTTGTTAGGATTTATATTTATGCTCTACATTACTTTACTTGATGCTGTCACGTTGTTAACACCGATTGGTACTATATGGATCCTTTCATGATGCTGTCACGTTGTTAACACAGATTGTGATTCATGTACTCTCATGTTCACAGAGCCCCTCATGTATACTTTATGTGCACCCATTTATGGGCCCCAATGTGAAATCATGTACAATAACATAACTTGTCTGGATCCTTGTGTATTGATTAGGGTACGAGGGAGTATAAATGGTCATGTGAACAATTCCAAAGTAGTGTAATCATGTGCAAACTCTTTAGTATAATCATGTGCAAATTCAAGCCGTTCATATGTCTATCTTGTACTCTACATCACTAGCCACTATTAGTTCTTTACTTATAGTAGATATTTCTTTACAGTCATCTCTTTTACTTCATGTATATTCTCCAGCATTTCATGTATCTTACTCTATAGCATGCTTATATTTTATGTCATATTATGAACTGCGTGAGATGTATTGTGCTCGTTCCTGTCCTAACTGGACCTGTTGAAATATTACAGATGACATTGAGTTCTGTCCTACGTTTACGGAGTAGGCCTAGATGACACCTGCGAGCTAGACTCGCAGGAGGACCCAGTCCTTGCAGAGGACATTCCCCCAGTAGTCTAGGCTAGATAGCTAGACTAGTTATCTTACTTTATTGTCTTGTCTTATTTTGGATACATTATGTACTTATTTGGGATATTGTTATTCTAGATGTTGTGGAGATGTTATCTTAGACACTTAGACTTCTTCTCCTGTTGTATTTTATTTGGCGACTTTCATATCTATCTATCTTATCATACTTCTACCTTAATTGTGATTGAGTTGTACATTTCTATATTGTCCTTCGTTCGGAGAGTATATATTGTACAGGTACCTTATAATTGTTAGATGTATATGACCTAGGACCGCGTTCTACCGCCGACAATACAGCGTAGGCTGGACGTACCCACTTTTCGTACCCCTACACTGGGTTCGGGTCGTGACACATTTTTAGTGGTGGCCCATGCAGGTCCAGAATTATAGTGGTATTCGAAATAGAGTATCACTACAGTCTGCATTAGGATATAGGATATATTTTTGAGGTACTCAATCACATTAGGAAAACTCTGATCTAATACTTGCCATCTAAATTCTTGTTGATTAAATGCTTTTCTTTGAATAAATAAACTGTCATCCTTTGATTTTTCGCTTCATTCTCAGTAATTGCTTCTTGTTTTGATCTGTCTTCAGGATGGTTATGGAGACATGATCTTATCGCTCCGGTCCGGAGGATACTATCGAGAGGTCGGCCATCTCTCGTCCTGTTCAGCAGGGCCTCGAGACTGCAGCTCCTGTTATATCGGCTCAGGTTGGCGTTTCTGCTTCATTTGGAGGTACACCTCCGCCTGTACAGAGACCTTTCCCGTTATTCCTAATTTTTCTCAGCAGCAACCACCTTCGGGATCGGTTGACGTAGCGTAGTTGTTCGCCTTCTTTCAGAGGATGGTGGAGACCCAGCGACAGCAGTCCGCTCATTTTCAGCAGAGTATAGAGAACGTCCATCAGCTTGCCCTGATGACGGTGGAGAGAGTTATTACGCAACCCTAGGCATCCCAGATGCAACCGTATCAGCCGAGGATACCAGGGATTCAGGACTTCCAGAAGATGCGTCCGCGGGACTTTCACGGCACAGAGGGGATTCTCTATGCGGATGACTGGATAGAGCACATCGAGGAGATCTTCCGGCTGGCGGAGATTCCAGCACGACTGCATGTTGATCTGGCAGGTAGTCAGATGCAGGACCTAGCCTGTACATGGTACCAGACAGACCCGAGGGTCGGTACAGAGGGACAGACTTGGGCAGCCTTCAAGAAGTTATTCAAGGAGAAGTTTTTCTCGGACACAGCTCTTGGCACCCTAGAGACGCAGTTTGAGAGCTTAGTTCAGGGCAGTTAGACAGTCGAGGAGTACGCTGGGGAGTTCTGCCGTCTGGGCAGATTTGTTGATGGCTCAGTGAGACAGCAAAGGCTCGGAGATTCCGGAAGGGGTTAGTCAAGGAGGTGAAGTCCTTGACCATGAGTGACCGGAGTGCCACTTTTGAGGAGATTCTTGTGGGTGCCCTAGCAGCAGAGGATGAACTTGAGCTGAAGCTCAAGAGAGGACGAGACACTCATTAAGCCAGTGGCAGTGGAGGACCGGCCAAGAGGCCTCACTTTCAGCAGCAACACCAGCAGCAGCAGCAGAGGCAGTTCCAGCCATAGTAGTTCCAGGGCCAGGGTCGAGCACCTTTCCAGCAGGTGCAGCAAGTAGCAGCCGAGGTTTCAGCCATAGGCACTCAGGCAGTAGCTCGTTAGTTGTGGCTTCTGTAAGAAGCCGGGGCATGCATGGAATGACTGCAGGAAGAGGATCGGGAGGTACCTACTCTGCGGTTCGACGGACCACCAGCTAAAGGAGTGTTCCATGTCTTCAGGACGAGCAACTCAGGAAGCGGGAGCCAGGGCTCCAGTAGTGCAGCAGAAGGGACCCATGCAGACTCAACAGTAGTGGTTCATTCAGCATCAGTAGCAGACAAGGGGAGGTCAGTAGGGGCGAGCTTTCGCCATGGCAGCTTAGGACAAAGAGGCTATCGGAGAGCTGATCGCAGGTTATATTCTCCTCGACTCTATTCCAGCTTTTGCTTTGTTCGATTCAGAGGCTTTCTATAGCTTGGTGTCTATATCTTTTGCTATTAGACACCACCTTGTATCTGAATCGTTGCCTAGGACTTGCAAGATCACGTCCGGGGGTGGTATTATTCTCGTTAGTGATATTTGCAAGGGTCAGAGAGTTGATTTGGGAGGCCGAGAGTTGGATGTGAGTCTGCTCGTGATGCTATTGATGAACTACGATATCGTACTCGATATGGATTGGTTGAGCAGGCACCACACCAGCATAGATGGTCGCGGGGGTAGAGTTTATTTCAAAGCACCCAAAGAGCCAGAGTTCGAGTTCACCCGACGGTAGGCGGAGTAGAGCAGTAGAGTTTTCTGCGGAGTATCAGTTGAGGAGCAGGCAGTGCCACACTCTTTGATAGCAGAGTTCATGGACGTCTTTCGAAAGGATTTGCCAGGACTACCACCGGACAGAGATGTGGAGTTCTCTATAGACTTATTGCCCGGCACAGAGTCGATATCTCAGCACTTCTATACGGTGAACAACAGCGAGCTGGTAAAGTTATAGAAGCAGGTGGATGGGCTGCAGGACAAGGGCTTCATTCGATCAAGTTCTTTACTATGGGGTGTACCGGTACTCTTTGCACCGAAGAAGGATGGGTCGGTCAGGATGTGTATCGACTACAGGGCACTCAACAACCTCACAATCAAGAATAAGTATCCGTTGTAGAGGATCGACGATCTCTTCGATCAGCTGAGTGGGGCGAGGGTATTTTCTAAGAATGATCTGAGGTCAGGTTACCATCAGATAAAGAAGGAGGATATTACGAAAACTGCATTCAGGACGCGGTATGGCCAGTTTGAGTTCATGGTGATGCCGTTTGGGTTGACTAATGCCTCGATGGTATTCATGAACCTGATAAACAAGGTGTTCCACAAGTACTTGGACAAGTTCGTGGTGGTATTTATCGACGATATCCTAGTGTACTCGAAGACCGAGGAGGAGCATGAGGAGCACTTGAGAGTGGTTCTGGAGGCTCTCTAGAGGGAGGAGCTTTATGGCAAGCTCTTGAAGTATGAGTTCTTTCTGGATAGAGTTGACTTCTTGGGTCGTGTGGTGACTGGGGATGGGATCTCAGTTGACCCGAAGAAGATCACGACAGTTGAGGCTTGGACAACACCGAGTTCAGTAGCGGAGATCAGGAGCTTCTTAGGATTGGCAGGCTACTATAGGAGGTTCGTACATGATTTCCCCCGAGTTGCAGAGCCATTGACTAGGCTGACCCGGAAGGACGCAGAGTTTATCTATTCAGAGGAGTGTCAGGTCACTTTTGATGAGTTGAAGAAGCAGCTGACGACAGCTCCAATTTTGATATTGCCATCAGGATCAGGAGGGTTCACTATCTACAGTGATGCCTCAGGAAAGGGTTTGGGTTGTGTCTTACAGCAGCATGGGAAGGTGATTGCCTATGCTTCCAAGCAGTTATGACCCTATGAGAAGAACTATCCTACCCACGACTTAGAGTTGGCAGCAGTTATATTTGCCTTGAAGTTGTGGAAATACTATTTATATGGAGAGCGGGTGGAGATCTTTACAGACCATAAGAGCTTCAAATATGTATTTACATAGAAGGACCTCAACATGAGGCAGCGCAGATGGTTGGAGTTGATGAAGGACTTCAACATTTCACTACAGTATCATCCAGGGAAGGCTAACGTGGTTGCCGATGCCTTGAGTAGGTATCCGATAGCCATGTATTTGACAATGGATAGTCACTTGCTAGCAGATTTGGAGAGCCTGGTGCCACGATCCGCACCCTTTTTTTTTTTTAACGGATACGAGACGTGTCCAAGCCAGCCTACGCCGCAGTGTCGGCGGTAGAGCGCTGTCACGGCCATGAAGATCAAAATCACAAATAATGCTCATTTATATAATTAATTTAACTTACAATGATCACAAGTTTTATATTTGTAGAAAATATAAACTTGTACAAATAAATGAATGACTACAACTCAACTAACTAGCTAGTCTCTAGGCTTTGTCTGCAAGTATTCCCGTCACTCCCCAAGCTAAGTGAATCCACGGCTAACCTGAAAATGTTGGTTTCCAGTCAGGAATGGAACGAGCACAATTCACTGAATGCAATTTCAAATAAAGAAAATGACTATAAAACAAAGGTTAGACATCAATCATGAGTTTTGAAAATAAACAGTAAATACAAAAAACTAATAGCAATAAATAGACCCAAAATACTTTCCCCAACTGTTAGAAGTACCTTTGATATGTGATCGGTCTAGGGCACTACACCGCACGGTCTACGAGATCTACTTGCATGAAAAATAAATACGATCTACGAGATCTACTTGCAGAAGTTAAACAATGTCTACGAGATCTACAGCAATAAAATAAACAATGTCTACGAGATCTACTGCATAAAATAAACAATGTCTACGAGATCTACTGCATAAAATAAACAAAGTCTACGAGATCTACTGCATAAAATAAACAATGTCTACGAGATCTACTGCATAAAATAAACAATGTCTACGGATCCAGTTTTCCGATACGAACCCAACCGTACGTCCAAAATTGGATTCCGGCAGGCCGTGCACAAAATCGCCTGTTAAATTGGACCGTAGGGCCCGCAAAACGGCGTTCCGATTCCACTGTCTCAGAATTGGACCAAACATGGCATACAGGACCAGCAAAATGATACGGTCTTGCTGGCGCAAGTTTCGTCTCGATCTGACGAGCGTGCACAAAGTAATTGGAGAATTTGCAAAGTGCACGATACGGTGAATTTCGACGGATACGCATCAAATTCGTCGCGCACACGCGACCAATTTAAATTCCGTCAAAGTCCATACGACCACGAAGCCGATACGCAGGTTTCGATGCCTTCGGTTCGCGACCACGTCGCCCGGAATGGCGGGACGCACGTCGTGTGGAACAATTTTCTAGTTTTGAAAACAGATTTTTGGAAAACTTTCGGATTCATTTTCTCGACGCATAGTTGATGATTTCTAAATCCACAAAAAGGGTCGTGAAGCCCTACATGTTATCTAAAAGTGTGTTCAAATAGAATTTCTAATATGGGACTGGATTGATCGAAAACGATCCTCAAATATGGGTTCATGGACTGCTATATTCCCTGTTTTTCGAACAGGTTTTGATCGACTTCGTGTCGATTTCTTGGGTCGGTCGCACGACTATTTCAAAACCTAACTACTGGGATTCGAAGATGGTTATGTTGTGGTCGTACCTGAGCAAACGGTTCGACGTTTCATCGACCAAGGAGGGAGAAATCACGTCGCGAAGTTGTCTTCGTTGTTGCAACTGCTGCTGTTGCTCTGCGCGGCTCAGTCGCGCAGATGCCCGCGCCCGGCCGGCCGGTCGTCCCGCGGCGGAGTGTCGGCGGCACGCGCGTAGGGGGCACGCGCGGGGAGGGCTTCGCCTGGTCGGCGCTGCTGGGTTATATTAGGGTTTCGTGGATCTCGTCCCTTTGGCGGTTTATATACATTCGTATATAAACGAATAACGTCTGAACAGAGGGGTCACGTATTAGCTCGGCCTGTGGGGGATCTCACGTGGGCCTGGGGGGTTTGGGGTCAGGCCGGGCTGGGCTCGGCTGGGCCGGGCCTGGCCTGGCTGAGTTGGGTTGGGTTTGTATTCTTTTTCATTTCCTTTCTTTTTCTATTAGCAATTAATACTTGTATATATATATATATATATATATTCATATATGTATATATACGTACACACATATATATATACACATATATATTATTTAGATATATATACGTACACGTATATACGTATACATACACACATTTATATATACGTACACCTACACCCTATATATATTTATATATATATATATATAATATATATATATATATATAGATATATATATATATATATATATATATATATATACATATATACACGTATACACAAATATATACACGTATACACACGTATATACATTTATCTATAATATATATATATCTATATATATATATATACACATATTCTCACGTATATATTCTTATATATATATTTATATATATATATATATATATATATACACCATATACATTTATATATTTTATATATACACATACATTTGTATATATTCATTTATATATATTCATTTATATATTTATACACAATTATGTATACAATCACATATGTTTATATATATATATATATATATATATATATATATATATATATATATATATATATATATATATATATATATATATATATTTTACATTTATCTATATTATATATATCTATAAATATATATACACATATTCTCACGTATATATTATTATATATATATTTATATATATATATATATACACCATATACATTTATATATTTTATATATACACATACATTTATATATATTCATTTATATATATTCATTTATATATTTAAGCACATTTATGTATACAATCACATATATATTTATACACATATGTTTTTATATATATACACGTACACCCATATCTTTATATATTTATGCATGCATACACAGGTACGCCTATATATATATATATTCATAACATAGTGTCTTATTCCTAGAAATATGTATACACATATATATTATTTATATCATATATATAATAATAATAATAAAAAAATACAATAAGCTAATAATAATAAATAATGATCCTAATGACAATTAATAATAGGCTGATTGTCATTCTTGATGGATACAACGCGCACACTACTTATCTAGTTTTAAAAGATCATACAAAGTTTGTAAAAGATTATTAATAATAATAATACATATAATGTACATATAACAAATATTTATAAAATAATTGCCAATTCCTAAATATGTATACAAAATATTTGCATTAACCAAACATGTCTACAAGGCCATACTTGGTCTCACTACATGCCTACCTGGGCTTGGATTTGACTTGGGCCCAATCTGGATAGGTTCGGTACAACCGGGTTCCCTAAAACTCAATAATATAATTAAATAATAAATAAAACTTCGGTAAGGGTTAAGTCGCAACTTGGTCTGGTTTTCCTAGTTAGAGCAATCCTATGACTCGACCTTCCTTGGCATGGCTAATACACTAGTAAAAGTACGTCACTGCACTATCCGTGCCATGATTTCTAATCACCTTGTACTCGATTCCTAACAATGACTAAAATCATCTACCGTAATATTAAACAAAATAATTATTATAATAATCTAAATTCACCCTTTAAATAAAATAAATAAAATATTTCAAAATTTTGGGAAGGGGAGCTACAAATCTACCCACCTTAAAAATAATTTCATCCTCGAAATTCTAACTCATAACCATGCCTAAAATTTAAAATAAAGGTCAAGGAAAAAATCTACTATTACCACAATCTTCTCTAATTTTTTAATTCCTCAAAAAATAGTTTGTGTTCTTCTCCTCGCCAAATAGCCTCCAGGACTTCTACCCACCTTTGGTCACCCTACTCCTCACACTAAAATCTTAAAATCATCTAACTGGTGCTAACAATTCTACCAAAATATCTAGGACATATGGTATCTATAATCTCGCATATCTACAAACAACAAATTATTCAACAATCAAGCAATATTACAATAACTTAAGAATTTCTAATGAATTCTAGACAACATGATTTATTCGTCACTCCGAAATAGGAAGGACGGGAAAATAAGGCAGAATAATCGGGGCAACTGTAAAGTTTCAGGAGGAGTGGAGAGTATCCAATGTTACAGATAGAAAGTGAGTTTAAGAACCACAGCCTTATTTGCTAGATTGGGCAACTCTAGTTCCGTCACTTGCTATGTCGAAGAGCCCTTCGTTACTTAGAGTGGCCTACCACCCGTGCAATAGAGAAGTCTCGTTCTCGAAATTCTAATTCAAACAAGGTTCCAAATAGAACGAAATTTGAGAAATCAAGATTGTGATCTTTCCGTGGTTATTTAACAACACGAGCAAGGGATACGAATGCAATACAGGATCGTATCGCGACGTCCAGGTAGATGAAATAATAGGTACGAATGACATCACATTCTAAGAGGTGGGAACTGCATATTAGGTATAGGGTCCTATTTCAAATAATTCGATTTTATAGACCAACTATGGGGGTTTGTCTGGAGGGGTTTCACTGGGCCTTAATGGGTTTCCTATTTGGATATCGCTCGTTGGTTGGATGAACCTTGGATCTTAATCTATATGGACTGAATAAGATCCCAAGACAAACTATTTCTACTAAGTTCGGGTAACCTGGAATGGGACTCAACCCAAATGGTTGAGCTAGTTGCCTGTCATGTTGGTTAGCTAGGTTCCTAGAGTCCGAAATGTGCCTTCGGTGACTTTTGTGTTTAAGTAGCACAAGAGACCTATATCAAGTGGCACACTAGTGGCAAGTGCGTAGTTGCTTCGAGTAGATCGCAACCACATATTGGGTTGAAGGAATTGAGTCGAAGTTGAGGCTCTAATGGAAGTCGAAAAGTATATCGGTTTTATGGTAAGGGCTATAGCTAATCCTTTTGTCCTGAAAGTCGTACCATAAAATAGAGTACAAGGGAACTGGTTTGAGTGGGACATGATATACCTAGATGAAGGTGGACTCTTCTAGATCTTGCATATGAATTTTGTTGGAAGGTAACAACTGGTCTTGTGCTCCGAATATTAATGACACGGCCGGTGACACAAAATGATCTAATGGAAAAGTGGGAGTCCATGAGACACTAATTATCATCCTAATGAAAAGTTATTCTAATCAATCGATAATCCTCGTATATCGAAAAACTTTAGGAGGCCTATAGTCTATCCACCTTAGAAGCTAGGACAGGGTTTTAGGAATATTGGGGTTAGAGGGTTCCCAAAGTCCGGATACTGTAACTCGACTCTTTGTTAATAGGGAATAAGGCACGGCATATCAGGATACGGTAGATATAAGTCAAGTCAAGGATCGTTCCGCAATAATTGGAGAACGAGTGTGTACAATGACACATGGTCGATAAAATAGGATGATCTACTCGTCCATAGTATACTAGAGTTATCGACGGGGTAACCAACTCTAAGGCACAAGATTTCTAACAACTGATTCGTGAATTTCTATTTATGTCAACCTGCCAGACTATTGTCACAAGAGTTGTAGTGATCGTGTATTGCTGTTGACAACTATTAGATCATAATATGACATGGTATTTAAGCTATGGTATTGGCTAAGCTAGTGACTAAGGTGTTCCAACACTAGTTAGGTCTTAATAATAAAATTTACATAACTAGAGTAATATTTGTTGGAAACCAATCTCGGGATGAGTGTCACGGTAAATGACTACCCTATAGTCCACTCATCTCATGTCTAGCTGTGGCTTCGGTCGAGGAAGGGTTGATTCAAGACTTAAAGGCTAGTTAAGGCGAGCTTCCAGCAAATAATTAGAGACTCACAACATTTGGTTTCTTGAGAATAGAGAGTCTTCTAGGTTGGCATTCTGACTAAGGGTAAAACCCTAATCATTCTCAAATTCAGATGGCTCAAAAGTCTCAATAGTAGTTTGAGGGTCGATGGGAGACCAAGTAACTCAATCACATGACTGGCCGATGGTAGCTACACTTGTGCCTACCATTTTCATAGCCATGGGAATACTCTGTATCTCTCTACTATCACGAGCTTTCGTCTTTCCAAATCGGTGAAAGACAAAAATAATAAGGAATTCAAGGAAGATGTTACTGAATACAACTTTGTGATTCAAGGGCAAACATATAATTCAAGAGGAATTGTCAAAGCAGTCGCGGGTGATATCCTAGATACCTATATATCTCCATCCACGTAGTGTAATTAAACGAAGAGCGAACCAAATGCATCATGGTTGATCAGACCATAATACACTGATTCTGATTAGACAATAAGTTAGCAGGCGTCCCCACTAAACATATGCCTCAAATCAAGCTCAAGAACAGAGTGAGCTTACAAAACTAAGTTGTGACAGCAGCGTTTGCTAAGATAGTCGAATACAATTATGCGAGATTTTTGAAAGAAGGCACAAGTGGTTCGAGTTTTGTGAGATTCAAACCTTACCCGGTGTTCTTGCTTATACAATCTTCCTACTATCTTCTTATCCACAAGGACTTGGTCGACTAATGGGTTATGACCTCTAACTTCTGTATTCTAGGTAAACCTATTAGTGTCAATCAATTTCCTCGTCAGTAAGTCACAAGGACCACAGAATGCTAGGTCGGGAGACATGCTACCCAACTTACAAAACTTCCACTAATATCGGCTTTGGATCTTATGGGACATGCATGGCATTGCCCTATCCTCTATGGTATCCCAAACTTGTAATCACATTTGAAGTTATTTCACCACGGATTACGCCTCGCCCGTATACTCTGGCTGTGGTAAACCCTTGGTTTCGTAACTCAACATGATACAAAATCGAACACTTCTTAACTCTCTCCAATATTGGCTCAAGGGTATCTACGATCAAGAGATGACCACTAGCCATAGTTTTGGCAATATCCCATCACCTATATTTTCTTAAACTAATTTCACCTCTAGGGGTTGTGTCTCGCCAGTGCGCTGCTGGCTGCAGTGTATCCATAGTTTCCAAATTCAGTTAAATGGCGACAGTGCGCTGCTGTCCTGATGAGTTACCTAACATTCCTTTAACTATATCTGTAAGAATTCATGAGCTTCTAGAGATTCAAACATGTTGACTATGAAATAAAGCGTAAGTATCTATCAATCGTAACCCTACAATAAATGGAGGAAGTAACTGAAGTCAAGGAAATACAAATATTCTAATAACTATTCCATGTGTATTCAAACATTTGTGGAAAACTTTGATTCGAAACTAACTCGAGTTTCGTATATGGATAACGTAATCAGAAATTATATAAAATAATTCTTAGGGCAAAAAGGAACTAAACAGGTAATTCGGGCTAAGATATGGTGGCGATATCTAAAGAGGCAAAAGAATGAATTGAATAATCTATCAATGTTAGATCATTAATTCTATGAAGCCCTGCCTTTCCAAGGAGATAATCTATCCAAATTAGATTACATCGTCTATCAAGAGATAATAGTGTACCTATGGGGATCTGATAAACTATCAAAATTAATAACTCCTTATCTACATTGCACGGCCTAGACTACCCATCGGTAAATTTGTATAAGGGACTCTTAGTCCTAGTCATTCTCGTAAATTAAATTAATTTCTAATTCATGAATGAGCATTTCTAGTCGCAGGCTCGCAATAGTACGACTAACTTAAGTACTATCACGAGTTCGAATGATTTGCAAAAACTGACCTGCATGGGCCACCACAAAAACTTGTCACGACCCGCACCCATTTTTTTTAAATGGATACGAGATGTGTCCAAGCTAGCCTACGCCGCAGTGTCGGCGGGTAGAACGCTGTCACGGCCATGAAGATCAAAATCACAATAATGCTCATTTACATAATTAATTTAACTTACAATGATCACAAGTTTTACATTTGTAGAAAATATAAACTTGTACAAATAAATGAATGACTATAACTCAACTAACTAACTAGTCTCTAGGCTTTGCCTGCAAGTATTCTCGTCACTCCCCAAGCTAAGTGAAACCACGGCTAACCTGAAAATGTTGGTTTCCAGTCAGGAATGGAACGAGCACAATTCACTGAATGCAATTTCAAATAAAAAAAATGACTATAAAACAAAGGTTAGACATCAATCATGAGTTTTGAAAATAAACAGTAAATACGAAAAACCAATAGCAATAAATAGACCCAAAATACTTTCCCCAACTGTTAGAAGTACCTTTGATATGTGATCGGTCTGGGGCACTACACCGCACGGTCTACGAGATCTACTTGCATGAAAAATAAACACGGTCTACGAGATCTACTTGCAGAAATTAAATAATATCTACGAGATCTAGTAATAAATAAACAATGTCTACGAGATCTACTGCATAAAATAAGCCATGTCTACGAGATCTACTGCATAAATAAACAATGTCTACGAGATCTACTGCATAAATAAACAATGTCTACGAGATCTACTGCATAAAATAAATAATGTCTATGGATCCAGTTTTTCGATACGAACCCAACCGTATGTCCAAAATTGGATTCCGGCAGGCCGTGCACAAAATCGCCCGTTGAATTGGACCATAGGGCCCGCAAAACGGCGTTCCGATTCCACTATCTCAGAATTGGACCAAACTTGGCATACATGACCAGCAAACGATACGGTCCTGCTGGCACAAGTTTGTCTCGATCTGACGAGCGTGCACAAAGTAATTAGAGAATTTGCAAAGTGCACGATACGGTGAATTTCGACGGATACGCATCAAATTCGTCGCGCAACGCGACCAATTTGAATTCCGTCAAAGTCCACATGACCACGAAGCTGATACGCAACTTTCGATGCCTTCGGTTCGCGACTACGTCGCCCGGAATGGCAGAACGCACGTCGTGTGGAACAATTTTCTAGTTTTAAAAAAGATTTTGGAAAACTTTGGGATTCGATTTCTCGACGCGTAGTCGATGATTTCCAAATCCACAAAAAGGGTCGTGAAGCCCTACATGTTATCTAAAAGTGTATTCAAATAGAATTTCTAATATGGGACTGGATTGATCGGAAACAATCCTCAATATGGGTTCATGGACTGCTATATTCCCTGTTTTCAAACAGGTTTTTGATCGACTTCGTGCGATTTCTTGGGTCGGTCGTACGACTATTTCGAAACCTAACTACTGGGATTCAAATATGGTTATGTTGTGGTCGTACCTGAGCAAACGGTTCGAAGTTTCGTCGACCGAGGAGGGAGAAATCACGTCGCGAAGTTGTCTTCATTGTTGCAACTGCTGCTGTTGCTCTGCGCGGCTCAGTCGCGCAGATGCCCGCCGCCTGGCCGGCCGGTCGTCCCGCGGCAGAGCGTCGGCGGCACGCACGCAGGAGGCACGCGGGGAGGGCTTCGCCTGGTCGGTGCTGCTCGGTTACATTAGGGTTTCGTGGATCTCGTCCCTTTGGCGGTTTATATACATTCGTATATAAACGAATAACGTCTGAACAGAGGGGTCACGTATTAGCTCGGCCTGTGGGGGATCTCACGTGGGCCTGGGGGGTTTGGGGTTAGGCCGGGCTGGGCTCGACTGGGCCGGGCCTGGCCTGGCTGAGTTGGGTTGGGTTTGTATTCTTTTTTCATTTCCTTTCTTTTTCTATTAGCATTAATACTTATATATATATATTATATATATATATATATATATCAATATATATTATATATATATAATATATATATAATATTTTTTGTATATATATATATATAATTATATATATTATATATATATATATTATAATCTATAATATTATATTTATATTATATAATATATCATATTGATATAACGTACATTATATATACACATATATTATTTAGTTATATATACGTACACGTATATACGTATACATACACTTTATATAGTACACCTACATATATATATATTATGTATATATACATATATGCACGTAACACACGTATACATTTATCTATAATAATAGATTATATATATACACAATTCTCACGTATATATTCTTTATATATATTATATATATATATACACCATATACATTTATATTTTACATAACATACATTTATATATTCATTTATATATTTATACCATTTATGTATACAATCACATATGTTATATATACAGTACACACATATCTTTATATATTTATGCATACATACACAGGTACGCCTATATATTATAGATCATAACATAGTGTCTTATTCCTAGAATATGTATACACATATATATTTTATATTCATATAATAATAACATAATAATAATAATAAAATACAATATGCTAATAATAATAATAATAAAAATAATGATCCTAATGACAATCAAATATGCTGATTGTCATTCTTGATGGATAAATGCGCACACTACTTATCTAGTTTTAGAAGATCATACAAAATTTGTAAAACATTATTTAATAATAATACATATAATGTATATAAAAAATATTAGAAATAATTGCCAATTCCTAAATATGTATACAAAATTTGCATTAACCAAACATGTCTACAAGGCCGTACTTGGTCCCACTACATGCCTACCTGGGCTTGGATTTGACTTGGGCCCAATCTGGATAGGTTCGGTACAACTGGGTTCCTAAAACTCAATAATATAATTAAATAATAATAAAACTTGGTAAGGGTTAAGTCGCAACTTGGTCTGGTTTCCTAGTTAGAGCAATCCTATGACTCGGCCTTCCTTGGCATGGCTAATATACTAGTCAAAGCACGTCACTGCACTATCCGTGCCATGATTTCTAATCACCTTGTATCGATTCCTAAAATGACTAAAATCATCTACCGTAATAATAAACCTAAATAATTATAATAATCTAAATTCACCATTTAATTAAAATAAATAAAAATTTCAAAATTCTGGGAAGGGGAGCTACAAATCTATCCATCTTAAAAATAATTCATCCTCGAATTCTAACTCATAACCATGCCTAAAATTTAAAATAAAAGTCAAGGAATAAATCCCTATTACCACAATCTTCTCTAATTTTTAATTCCTCAAAAATAGTTTTGTGTTCTTCTCCTCGCCAAATAGCCTCCAGGACTTCTACCCACCTTTGGTCACCCTACTTCACACTAAAATCTTAAAATCTTCTAACTGGTGCTAACAATTCTACCAAAATATCTAGGACATATGTATCTATAATTCTCATATCTACAAACAACAAATTATTCAACAATCAAGCATATTACAATAACTTAAGAATTTCTAATGAATTCTACAACTGATTTATTCGTCTCCGAAATAGGAAGGACAGAAGATAAGGCAGAATAATCGGGGCAACTGTGAAGTTCAGGAGGAGTGGAGAGTATCCATGTTACAGATAGAAAGTGAGTTTAAGAACCACTGCCTTATTGCAAGTTTGGACAACTCTAGTTCAGTCACTTGCTACGTCGAAGAGCCCTTCGTTACTTAGATGGCCTACCACCCGTGCAATAGAGAAGTCTCGTTCTCGAAATTCTAATTCAAACAAGGTTCCAAAATAGAACGGAATTTGAGAAATCAAGATTGTGATTTTCGTGGTTATTTAACAACACGAGCAAGGGATACGAATGCAATACAGGATCGTATCGCGACGTCCGGTAGATAAAATAATGGGTACGAATGACATCACATTCTAAGAGGTGGGAACTGCATATTAGGTATGGGGTCCTATTTCAAACAATTCGATTTTATAGACCAACTATGGGGGTTTGTCTGAGGGGTTCACTGGGCCTTAATGGGTTTCCTATTTGGATATCACTCGTTGGTTGGATGAACCT
Organism: Iris pallida; assembly: GCA_029216955.1. Lineage (NCBI taxonomy): Eukaryota > Viridiplantae > Streptophyta > Magnoliopsida > Asparagales > Iridaceae > Iris > Iris pallida. Next base: position 12,788,599 of record JANAVB010031215.1, on the reverse strand, counting down.
TGGATTAATCTATATGGACTGAATAATCCTAAGATAAACTATTTCTACTAAGTTAGGGTAACCTGGAATGGGACTCAACCCAAATGGTTGAGCTAGTTGCCTGTCATGTGGTTAGCTAGGTTCCTAGAGTCCGAAATGTGCCTTCGGTGACTTTTGTGTTTAAGTAGCACAAGAGACCTCTATCAAGTGGCACCTAGTGGCAAGTGCGTAGTGGCTTCGAGTAGATCGCAACCACATATTGGGTTGAGGAATTGAGTCAAAGTTGAGGCTCTAATGGAAGTCGAAAAGTATATCGGTTTTATGGTAAGGGCTATAGCTAATCCTTTTGTCCTGAAAGTCGTACCATAAAATAGAGTATAAGGGAACGGGTTTGAGTGGGACATGATATACCTAGATGAGGTGGACTCGTCTAGATCTTGCATGAATTTTTGGAAGGTAACAACTGTCTTGTGCTCCGAATATTAATGACGGCCGGTGACACAAAATGATCAATGGAAAAGTGGGAGTCCATGAGACACTATTATCATCCTAATGAAAAGTTATTAATCAATCGATAATCCTCGTATACCAAAAACTTTAGGAGGCCTAGTCTACCCACCTTAGAAGCTAGGACAGGATTTTAAGAATATTGGGTTAGAGGGTTCCCAAAATCGGATACTGTAACTCGACTCTTGTTAATAGGAATAAGGCACGGCATATCGGGATACGGTAGATATAAGTCAAGTCAAGGATCGTCCTCAATAAATGGAGAACGAGTGTGTACAATGATACATGGTCGATAAAATAGAGATGATCTACTCGTCCATAGTATACTAGAGTTATCGACGGGGTAAACACTCTAAGGCACAAGATTTCTAACAACTGATTCGTGAATTTCTATTTGTGTCAACTGCCAGACTACGTCACAGAGTTGTAGTGATCATGTATTGCTGTTGACAACTATTAGATCATAATATGACATGGTATTTAGCTATGGTATTGCTAAGCTAGTGACTGAGGGTGTTCCAACACTAATTAGGTCTTAATAATAAAATTTACATAACTAGAGTATATTTGTTGGAAACCAATCTCGGGATGAGTGTCAGGTAAATGATTACCCTATTGTCCATCATCTCATGTCTAGTTGTGGCTTCGGTCGAGGAAGGGTTGACTCAAAGCTTAAAGGTTGCTAGTTAAGGCGAGCTTCCAGCAATAATTAGAGACTCACAACATTTGGTTTCTTGAGAATAGAGAGTCTCCTAGGTTGGCATTCTGACTAAGGGTAAAACCCTAATCATTCTCAAATTAGATGGCTCGAAAGTCTCATAGTAGTTTGAGGGTTGATGGGAGACCAAGTAACTCAATCACTGACTGGCCGATGGTAGCTACACTTGTGCCTACCATTTTCATAGCCATGGGAATACTCTGTATCTCTCTACTATCACGAGCTTTCGTCTTTCCAAATCGGTGAAAGACAAAAATATAAGGAATTCAAGGGAGATGTACTGAATACAATTTATCATTCAAGGGCGAACATATAATTCAAGAGGAATTGTCAAAGCAATCGCGGGTGATACCTAGATACCTATATATCTCCATCCATGTAGTGTAATTAAACGAAGAGCGAACCAAATGCATCATGTTGATGACCATAATATACTGATTCTGATTAGACAATAAGTTAGCAGGCGTCCCACTAAACATATGCCTCAAATCAAGCTCGAGAACAGAGTGAGCTTGCAAAACTAAGCTGTGACAGCAGCGTTGTGTTAAGATAGTCGATACAATTTGCGAGATTTTTGAAAGAAGGCACAAGTGGTTTGGAGTTTTGTGAGATTCAAACCTAACCGGCGTTCTTGCTTATACAGTCTCCTACTATCTTCTTATCCACAAGGACTTTGTCGACTAATGGATTATGACCTCTAACTGTATTCTAGGTAAACCTATTAGTGTCAATCAATTTCCTCGTCAGTAAGACACAAGGACCACAGAAGGCTAGGTCGGGAGACATGCTACCCAACTTACAAAACTTCTAATAATCGGCTTTGGATCTTATGGGACATGCATGGCATTGCCCTATCCTCTATGGTATCCCAAACTTGTAATCACATTTGAAGTCATTTCACCGCGGATTACGCCTCGCCCGTATACTCTGGCTGTGGTAAACCCTTGGTTTCGTAACTCAACATGATACAAAATCGAATACTTCTTAACTCTCTCCAATATTGGCTCAAGGGTATCTACGATCAAGAGATGACCACTAGCCATAGTTTTGGCAATATCCCATCACCTATATTTTCTAAACTAATTCACTCTAGGGGTTGTGTCTCGCCAGTGCGCTGCTGGCTGCAGTGATCCATAGTTTCCAAAATTGTGTTAAATGGCGACATGTGCTGCTGTCCATTATGAGTTAACTAACATTCCTTTAACTATATCGTAGAATTTATGAGCTTCTAGAGATGCAAACATGTTGACTATGAAATAAAGCGTAAGTATCTATCAATCGCAACCCTACAATAAATGGAGGAAGTAACTGAAGTAGAAAATACAATATTCTAATATCTATTCCATATGTATTCAACATTGAGGAAAACTTTGATTCGAAACTAACTCGAGTTCGTATATGGGTAACGTAATCAGAAATTATATAAAATAATTCTTAGGGCAAAAAGGAACTAAACAGGTAATGGCTAAGATATGGTGGTGATATCTAAAGAGGCAAGAGAATGAATTGAATAATCTATCAATGTTAGATCATTAATTCTATGAAGCCCTGCCTTTCCAAGGAGATAATCTATCCAAATTAGATTACATCGTCATATCAAGAGAATAGTGATCTATGGGGATCTGATAACTATCAAAATTAATAAACTCCTTATCTACATTACATGGCCTAGACTACCATCGGTAAATTTGTATAAGGGACTCATAGTCCTAGTCATTCTCGTAAATTAAATAATTTCTAATTCGCGATGAGCATTTCTAGTCGCAGGCTCGCAATAGTAGACTAACTTAAGTACTATCACGAGTCGCATGATTTACGAAAAGTGACCTACATGGGCCACCACAAAAACTTGTCACGACCCGCACCCATTTTTTTAAAACGGATACGAGACGTGTCCAAGCCAGCCTACGCCGCAGTGTCGGCGGTAGAACGCTGTCACGGCCATGAAGATCAAAATCACAAATAATGCTCATTTACATAATTAATTTAACTTACAATGATCACAAGTTTTACATTTGTAGAAAATAAAACTTGTACAAATAAATGAATGACTACAACTCAACTAACTAGCTAGTCTCTAGGCTTTGTCTGCAAGTATTCCCGTCACTCCCCAAGCTAAGGGAAACCATGGCTAACCTGAAAATATTGGTTTCCAGTCAGGAATGGAACGAGCACAATTCACTGAATGCAATTTCAAATAAAGAAAATGACTATAAAACAAAGGTTAGACATCAATTATGAGTTTTGAAAATAAACAGTAAATACGAAAAAACAATAGCAATAAATAGACCCAAAATACTTTCCCCAACTGTTAGAAGTACCTTTGATATGTGATCGGTCTGGGGCACTACACGCACGGTCTATGAGATCTACTTGCATGAAAAATAAACAGGTCTACGAGATCTACTTGCAGAAATTAAACAATGTCTACGAGATCTACTGCAATAAAATAAACAATATCTACGAGATCTACTGTATAAAATAAACATATCTACGAGATCTACTGCATAAAATAAACAATGTCTACGAGATCTACTGCATAAAATAAACAATGTCTACGAGATCTACTACATAAAATAAACATTGTCTACGAGATCTCCTGCATAAAATAAATAATGTCTACGGATCCAGTTTTCCGATACGAACCCAACCGTACGTACAAAGTTGGATTCCGGCAGGCCGTGCACAAAATTGCCGTTGAATTGGATCGCGGGGCCCGCAAACAACGGCGTTCCGATTCTACTGTCTCAGAATTGGACCAAACTTGGCATACAGGACCAGCAAAACGATACGGTCCTGCTGGCGCAAGTTTTGTCTCGATCTGACGAGCGTGCACAAAGTAATTAGAGAATTTACAAAGTGCACGATACGGTGAATTTCGACGGATACGCATCAAATTCGTCGCGCACACGGACCAATTTGAATTCCGTCAAAGTCCACACGACCACGAAACCGATACGCAGCTTTCGATGCCTTTGGTTCACGACCACGTCGCCCGGAATGGCGGGACGCACGTCGTGTGGAATAATTTTCTAGTTTTGAAAACAGATTTTGGGAAACTTTGGGATTCGATTTCTCGACGCGTAGTCGATGATTTCCAAATCCACAAAAAGGGTCGTGAAGCCCTACATGTTATCTAAAAGTGTGTTCAAATAAAATTTCTTATATGGGACTGGATTGATCAGAAATGATCCTCAAATATGGGTTCATGGACTGCTATATTCCCTGTTTTCGAACAGGTTTTGATCGACTTCGTGTTAATTTCTTGGGTCGGTCGTACGACTATTTCGAAACCTAACTACTGGATTCGAAGATGGTTATGTTGTCATCGTACCTGAGCAAACGGTTCGACGTTTCGTCGACCGAGGAGGAAGAAATCACGTCGTGAAGTTGTCTTCGTTGTTGCAACGGTTGCTGTTGCTCTGCGCGGCTCAGTCGTGCAGATGCCCGTGCCTGGCCGGCCGGTTGTCCCGCGGTGGAGCGTCGGTGGCACGCACGCAGGGGGCACGCGCGGGAAGGCTTCGCCTGGTCGGCGCTGCTGGGTTACATTAGGGTTTCGTGGATCTCGTCTTTGGCGGTTTATATATTCGTATATAACGAATAACGTCTGAACAGAGGGTCACGTATTAGCTCGGCCTGTGGGGGATCTCACGTGGGCTGGGGGGTTTGGGGTCAGGCCGGGCCTGGCTGAGTTGGGTTGGGTTTGTATTCTTTTCATTTCCTTTCTTTTTCTATTAGCAATTAATACTTGTATATATATATATATATATATATAATATATATATATATATATATATATATATAATACCACATATATATATTTAGTATATATACGTACACGTATATACATATACATACACACATTTATATATACGTACACCTACACCCTATTATATGATATATATATATATATA
>JANAVB010031215.1:12636538-12782358 GCA_029216955.1 Iris pallida | reverse complement strand
ATATATATATTTTATATATCTATCTATATATATATCTATACACCATATACATTTATATTTTTATATATACACATACATTTATAATATTCATTTATATATATTCATTTATATATTTATACAAATTTACGTATACAATCACATATGTTTTATATATATACACGTACACACATATTTATATATTTATGCATACATACACAGGTACGCCTATATATATATATATATATATATATAATATTATCTATATATATAATATATATATATATATATATATATAAATATATATAATATTATAATATATATATATATATTCATAACATAGTGTCTTATTCCTAGAAATATGTATACAAATATATAATTTATATCATATATATATAATAAAATAATAATAATAATATACAATAAGCCAATAATAAAAATAATAATAAATAATGACCTAATGACAATCAATAATAGGCTGATTGTCATTCTTGATGGATACAACGCACACACTACTTATCTAGTTTTAGAAGATCATACAAAATTTGTAAAACATTATTTAATAATAATAATACATATAATGTACATATACAAATATTTAGAAAATAATTTCCAATTCCTAAAGTATACAAAATATTTGTATAACCAAACATGTCTACAAGGCCGTACTTGGTCCCACTACATGCCTACCTGGGCTTGGATTTGACTTGGGCCCAATCGGATAGGTTCGGTACAACCGGGTTCCCTAAAACTCAATAATATAATTAAATAATAATAAAACTTCGGTAAGGGTTAAGTCGCAACTTGGTCTGGTTTTCCTAGTTAGAAATCCTATGACTCGGCCTTCCTTGGTATGGCTAATACACTAGTCAAGCACGTCACTGCACTATCCGTGCCATGATTTCTAATCACCTTGTACTCGATTTCTAACAATGACTAAAATCATCTACCGTAATAAACTAAATAATTATTTAAATAATCTAAATTCATCATTTAAATAAAATAAATAAAATATTTCAAAATTCCGGGAAGGGGAGCTACACCTGGGGATCGAGGTGGTTGTGCCAGGAGTTCAGATGCAGATGTGGGGCCTTCAGTTTCAGTCAAACTTGATAGAGAGGATCAAGTCGACTCAGTTCGAGGATGTTGCTCTGCAGTGTATCCGAGAGCAGGTTCGAGTAGGCGCACTAAGGCACGGTTCCAGACTGTATGTGCCCAGTGGATAGCTTTAGGAGCAGGTCATGTAGGAGGCCCACCGATCTTAGTACTCTATACATCCAGGTGCCAACAGGATGTATAGGGATCTAAGGAAACACGTTTGGTGGTATGGGATAAAGCGGGAGGTAGCTCGCTTCGTAGCCAGATGTTTGGTCTGTCAGCAGGTCAAGGTAGGAAGGCAGAGTCCAGGAGGTTTGTTACAGCTATTGCCCATTCCAGAGTAGAAGTGGAAGCACATCATGATGGACTTTGTTTCTGGATTGTCGCATACACCATGAGGGAAAGATGTGATTTGGGTCATCATAGAAAGGTTAACCAAATTGCCTCACTTTTTATCATTTAAGTGGGTATGTCTACTGAGATGCTAGAAGTGATGTATATGCGGCAGATTGTCAAGATACACGGAGTTCCGGTGAGCATTGTCTCGGATCAGGATAGCCACTTTACTTCAAATTTCTGGCGGAGTCTGCAGACTAGTTTGGGCACTCAGCTCAAGCTTAGTGCTGCATACCACCCTCAGATAGAGGGACAGTCAGAGAGGACTATTCTGACACTCGAGGACATGTTGCGGACTTGTGTTTTAGATTTTGGAGGATCCTAGGAGGATCATATGTACTTAGTAGAGTTTGCATAAAACAATAGTTTTCAGGCCAGGATTGAGATGTCACCATTCGAGGCACTATACGGGCGTAGATGTCGTACACCCTTATCTTGGAATTACGTTGGAGAGCGAGCTTTATTGGGACCTAAGATGGTTATAGATGCAGCCGAGAAGGTGAAGCTCATCAGAGATCGGCTTCGTGTGGCGCAGGACAGACATCGGCACTGGACCGATAGCCATCGCAGACTTTTGGAGTTTGAGGTACAACTTAGGGATAGGATTAGAATTAGGAGTTGTTTTGTTTGTGATTTTATTTGATCATGTTTGAATATATTAGTAATTGAGACCTTGTTTGTGATTAGGATGGAGATCTGGTTTTCTTGAGGATATCTTCGACACGTGGTACGATACGTTTTGGTGGAGGTAGGAAGCTTAGCCCGTACTTTATCGGACCTTTCATATCAGCGGGAGAGTCGGTGACGGGGATTACACGGTAGACTTGCAACCTGCACTAGTGGGAGTCTACAACGTATTCCACGTATCACAGTTGAGACGGTATGTCGCAGATCCTAGCCATGTACTCGATCACTCAGAGATTGAGGTGGGACCTACTCTTAGCTATCCAGAGCAGCCTGTAAAGATTTTGGATCGACGAGAGAAGGTTCTGAGGAACCAGGTGATACCCTTGGTTGGCGTCGTATGGAGCATCATTTTCCAGGAGAGTCTACCTGGGAGCGGGAGGACGAGATGCTGCGAGCGATACCCATATCATTTTGGACCTTGAGGTGTGATTGTGTATCTTTTTCATCAGTTCAGTTTTGCCTTTCAATTTCGAGGACGAAATTCCTTTAAGGAGGGTAGATTTGTGACTACCACTTTTTAGCCCTGAGGATATTTTGGTCATTTTGGTTTTTATGAATTATTTTATTATTTATTGCATTAGTTTTGTGATTTTTGACTTTTTCTAGTAGAGACCTTAGAGACTAGCCTAGAATTTGACTTTGACTTTGGTGACTTAGTTAGCATGGTGTGGGACCCTAATCTAACTTAAGTTGGTCTTAGTTGACTTGAGTGCAGCTAGGTTTCATGAGAGGATTGGGAGAGTTTTGCATTTGGACATATGGCTAAGGGGTTGAGCTAGCTAGCTAATGATCTTGGTCCAAAGCCCATTCATATGAAATCCTAACCTAATTCTCTACATGGACGGCCACCACAGCCAAAGTGTGACCTAATTTCACTCTATATAATTTCCCTTAACTCTTACTTGCCTCTTTTAGAAATCCCCCATTTATTCTCCCTTTCATTATTCCTCACCATTCCTCCACCAAATTGATCCCAATCTTTTGCACTTGGTTCTAAATCTGAAATAGAGGTTGAAAGAGGCTAGCTTGCAAGGAGGGGAGCTCATTTGGACATTGCTTGAAGAAGGTGACTTCACAATTTGGGGCTTTTTTTATTGAGATTAATTGACTCTCTATAGGTAATCCTTTCAAATAACCCCTAAATCCTGATTTTTTCCATAGATGTATCCATCTAGGTGTCCCCTAGCTGTGGAGTGAGTTTGGTGAAAATTTGTATTGATTTGGTGTTCGTATCGGACACGTATCAGTTTGTGTGCATAGGTGTTCGATGGAATGCCACAATGAATTTTATTTTGTTATTTTCAATATATGTTTGAACAGATTTGTACGTGTATAGGTAACATTTGATTTCGTATTTGACTGAGGTGGAATTTGTGTTTGTGCCGTGTCGACGGAGAGCAGGACATGCTGCACGAGAGTATGTACGAGTGCCCTGCTGCTCAGGGTGCATATCTGCGTGTCTTTTTCACTTGGACACGCGACACTTGGTATGTGGCTAGGGGCAGTGACTGACACGTCATCCCCCAAGTGGCATGATGTGTCGTGTCATGTCGGCCTTACAATTTGACTCGTACTAATTTTTCACTGTACTGGCCTGTCGATTTTCTTCGACTGATACGTGAGTCGTGTCACGCACAAACACGATAACGACTCATGTCAGGGTGTTATATACCTAGGCCTAACCCTAACCTACCTCTAAACACGAACCCAAGACCCTTGGTGCTGTGTGTCGTGTCTTGGGACACTCGACCCATCAGCACGAGGCAGTGTTGAGCACTGTCCTCTGATAACCCATTCGATTTTGTTTAGACACTGTTGTATGGACACATGTTTGTAACATATGTGACAACTAGTTTCGTCACACACTTGTATTCATTTTTCATTTGACACTCGAATATACCACTACATACTTGACACCCTCACTCAATCACTCTTTCACATTGTTCTGATACCTGTCTGTGAACCTTTGATACTGTGACACCTGTGCACATGTATGCTACACCTATACACACTTTGATTTGAGTTATGAATGATGATTTGGTTTTGTTTTAGTTCAAAATGTTAAATTGGAACTTAACTATTAACAGATTTTTGGGATATTGAAAACTGAGATTTGAAATTAATGTTAAATGTTAATGTTTAGACATGTTATCATGGGTGGGATATGGGTTGAATCCCTGAGTTTTAGGTTGTTTCTGTCATGAGTTGCAAACCTGAGAACTGCATAAACCTGAGCATGTATGCATAAACCTGAGAATACATCTCAGTTTTATATCTACAGTTTTTCCCATTTTTATGAGAATGAATTGATGATATTGATAATGTTTGATTTTCCCTTATATAAGTTAATTGAGAATAATTGAACCTATAACTTAGAGGCTCTTGCCTGTACACACACACACCATATCACTCATTGTAAACACACGCACACACACCACACCACTCACTGTACACACACACCCTATCACTCTCATTGTCTGTACACACACACACATACACTCATAACCTACTGTCCACTACATATTTGACACACACACTCACCCCCTATTTATATTTACCATGTTATGTGCCTTGCTTGTGTACTAGGCACTAGCCTATATGAATGCCTATATATATATATATATATTGTATATGTATATATATATATATATATATATATATATATATATATTGTATTTGTGTGTGTGATAACTTGTTTTGCCATTTTTATTGTGTTTGAGTGCTAGCCTAGGCTTGGTTAGGCTTAGTGAGACTTGTTGGACTAGGCTTGGACCTAGTATAGCTTGGTTGACCTAGTTTGACTAGTTTAGTTGACTAGAGTTGACCAAAAGTTGACTTTATTATAGAATGACGTAGAATTAGAATGCATTGTAAAGTACAATATTACCATTCTGGACATGTTGTGACCTGTGTTGCTCTAAATAGGACTCATCTACTCTGTTTGGACATCTATACTCATCGAATACTCAGGATATCAGGCGAGTACATTCTCTAACCGTTTCATACTTGTTAGGATTTATATTTATGCTCTAGATTACTTTAGTTGATGCTGTCATGTTGTTAACATGGATTGGTACTATATGGATCCCTTTATGAGATGTTATTTCCCTCGAGAGCATCGAAATACGTTATGTCATGTGCTTTTCACGTACATCATGTATTCATGTACTTTCATCATTCATGTGTACTCTTTTGATTCATGTACTCTCATGTTCGCAGAACCCCTTATGTATACTTCATGTGCACCCATTTATGGGCCTCCATGTGAAATCATGTACAATAACATAACTTGTTTGGATCCTCGTGTATTGATTGGGGTACGGGGAGTATAAATGGTCATGTGAACAATTCCAAAGTAGTGTTATCATGTGCAAACTCTTTAGTATAATCATGTGCAAATTCAAACTGTTCACATGTCTATCTTGTACTCTACATCACTTGCCACTGTTAGTTCTTTACTTATAGTAGATATTTTCTTACAGTCATCTATTTTACTTCATGTATATTCTCCAGCGTTTCATGTATCTTACTCTATAGCATGCTTATATTTTATGTCATATTATGAACTGCGTGAGATGTATTGTGCTCGTTCCTGTCCTGACTGGACCTGTTGAAATATTACAGATGACATTGAGGAGTTCTGTCCTACGTACTACAGAGCATGCCTAGATGACACCTGCGAGCTGGACTCCCAGGAAGACCCAGTCCTTGCAGAGGACATTACCCCAGTAGTTTCGGCTATATAGCTAGACTAATTATCTTACTTTATTGTCTTGCCTTATTTTGGATACATTGTGTACTTATTTGGGATATTGTTATTCTGGATGTTGTGGAGATGTTATCTTAGACACTTAGACTTATTCTCCTGTTGTATTTCATTTGGCGACTTTCATATCTATCTATCTTATCGTACTTCTACCTTAGCTGTGATTGAGTTGTACATTTCTGTATTGTCCTCCGTTCGGAGAGTATATATTTTACAGGTACCTTATAATACTTTCAGTTGCCGAACCTGGGTGAGGAAGCACTCGGCGTTCTGTAAAGCTTCACTGAGCGCATCTTGGGTCTCCTTAGAGAGGTGGAGGAGCTCGAAAAGTGATAATCTAGTCGGAGTATTAGCCAGCTGTGCTAGAATATCGAAGTTGTAGAGCTTGATAGGCCCGATTGTCGGATCCTTTCTGAGACTTTTATCGAAATGAACCTCCTTCTGTTTCTGCATGTCCACTACGGGGCCGGGATGGACCCGCCTCTGGTGCCTTAGGGATCTGAGGTGGACCTGCTCCTAATATATCTGGGACAGAAGGAGTATTTGGTGGAGACTCCTCCTAGTCTGGAGCCTGGCTCTCCTCTTAAATCTGTACCGAGCGGGTGGTCACCAAAGCATCGACGGTCAATGTCAACACCATGCGGCATGCCTTGCTTTTTTTTCCTTTGGCATAAAGGGATGTAGATGTTACCATGTCGGGCACCAAGTGAGGATGTATCCATATGATTTCGCCTTAAGGCGTGGAGAAAGGGACGAGCCCTTGAGCGTTGTCCCATGCTGGATATAACGCCCTAGTCCCAAAATACATAGGACTAGGAACGTAATCATGCCAGCTGCATACATACGAAGTATACTCTTATGTATGGAACCATCGTTTGTATACATAAGCTGTAAAGTATAGAAAGCCATGTCACTAATCTCATCCACAAATATAGAAGAAAGCATTTATAATAACTTATGAATTATTGTTTACACAAGTTGTTGGGCGGAGACAAATCCACTACCAACAAAGAGAAAAATACAAAATTAAGAAATTTGTCGAGCGATGCGAAGATGATTCAAGTGCAATCATCCTCGAAGAAAGAGAGCAAGTCATGGCCTTGGCTAGAGCACCTGCGCAACATCATAAAAGCATACCTGGAGAAATCACCAGGTCCTCAGAGGGACGTAACAAGACACATAATATCATGCCATAAACTGATTATAGTTAGCTCAACAGAAAATTGCATATGTCTAAACAGATAAAGGTCCTTAACTATTTTATGCAAAAATGTACTTTGAAGATAACGTTCCACACAGGGGCCTTCCGAAACTAGAAATACAGCACGTTAGTTTTTCAACCGAGGCACTAGTGGCATCTAGAGAAAAGTAAATAAGTGCACGACACACTAGCTCTTTGGTGAGTCACTAACGGCAGCTAGAGGAAAGTAAATGCACGGCCCACTAGCACTCGACTGAGTCACTATGGACATCTAGAGGAAAGTAAACGATTGAAAGCCTTATGCCTAATAGCTGTCTTCTCCCTCTCCATGTACTACACGTACTGTATCCACATTACGATATTCCTAATAACCGCTAAGTCTTCTAGACATCCATAACTATTAGCAGTCATATCCTAACGCACGGCCTGTACGCACCAAAGATCAGTCAACACGCAAGTCCATATCTATATGCGATTCGCGACTTCGTGGCACACAGGTGTCGAGGCTAATGAATGCGATACACACAAAGGGTGGTCCCTTAACTCCAGGCCAAATGCATAAAGAAAACAAAAGTATAGTAATTTGCATCCAATTTTGAAAAAACGAGTTTATATTTGCTATAAATAAATAACAAGTAAAAACATGCATGATATCGAGCAAGTAATTAAACAGAAATGGCAAGGTATCTTGCCTGTTGTGTCGTCTGGTGTGGTACGATGATCCGACAAGTCCTATTTTGTCCAATAGTCGGGGTTATTGTGCAGGAGTCCAAAGTTGCGATAAAATAGAAGATATGATCATTCATGATCAATGGTGAGAATCGAAGGAGATTTATGGAATAGTATACTTTGTAGAAATTTTAATAATAGAAAACTACACTTACTTAGGAAAAGTTTAAGATAATACTTTGAAAATCAAAATAATTTTGAGCTAACCTCAAAGTTCTATAATGTTTTAGGTAGAAGGCTATATTTATACTTTAGTCAAAATTATTTTGAAGAGAAATCTAAAAATCGGTTTTAGGCAGAAAGTCAAAATTTTAGGGGCTAAGACTAAGTTTATCAAAATAAAATTTTAGAATTTTTTTATATATTTCATTGGTTAAAATAAATTTGATAATGACTGAATATAGAGAAAATTAATTTAGGTAAAAATCATTTTTAGAATTTAACTATATTTATTCAAAATATTAACAATTATGAAAAATCTAGGAACATCATTCAAGGCTATACACTTTTGAGGTCAGACACTATATTTTAGGTAATATAATAATATGTTTAGGTTTCGAAATCCGGTTTGAAAATAATTATAGGGTAAAGCCTAGTACCATATTTTTATTACAACTATATCTAAAAAAAACTAATATTTTTATTTAATAAGAACAATAGCACTTGAGGTTAAAAAATAACACAAAAATATTTATCAATGATAATATTATTAACAATACTGGTATTATAACAGCTGTTGTAATAAATAATATAGTAGTTACTATTCCATATTATTACATATGTACATAATACATACTGCTGCTCCCCCTTCTCCTTTTTTGTTTACTGCACCAATGTATAGAAAATTAGTAAATAATATAATCTCTTCAATGTGCAACACAGACTTTACAAAGTGAGAAAGGGGTCAGACTTTGCAAAATAAAAGAAAAGTGTTGAAGGAAAGAGGAGAAGAGGGAGAAAAGTTCTAATTTTAAAAAGAAAAAGAAGAGGAGTGAGCCGAGAGAAAGAGGGAGCAAGGACCTGCCTCCGGATGCCGGTGCATCGCGGTGGCGCCAGAACGACAGAGGGTAGGCGGAGTGACGCTCCAGATGCTGCCGCCGATTGCGGGGCTGCGGGGCTGCGGAGCATGACATGGCACGGAGGAGGAGTACGCCGACAACTGCCAGCAGTTGCCGGCGTATCGTGGTCGCCGGTGCCGCATCACAGAAATGAGGCGTGGGCCGACGTTTGGTCGGGAACGTCGATGATGGCTGGGTGAGAAATTCGACCGGCTGGGACGAAATCCAGGCGCTGCCATGTAGGTAACAACATTGGCAGTGGTCACGAGAAGGAGGGGGTCCGGTGCCGTGACGAGGAAGGGAAGGATTACTCGCCGCATCAGTGGCAAGATAGCCGGCCCAGGTTAGGGTTTTATTTCTATTTCTTTGATTCTTGAGTGATGGTGGTGGTGATTAGGGGGCACGTCGACAGTGGATTGGGGGTCGCCTGTGGCGGTCGGCGGTGGAGGCCGACCACAGCGGGAAATCGATGGGGCGAGGGATGATGTTCACGATGGTGGTGGCGGCTGTGAGTCGGGGGTAGTGATGCCGACCTAATGGCGGCTGGTGGTTTGCCGTAGATTGGCTGCGGTTGGTGATGGTGGAGCTGGGGTGGTGTGGTAATGGCGTGGAGATGGTCGAGAAGAGCGGCGATGTCGTCACCAGTAGAAATGGATCGAGGGGTTCAGGTTGGATGGACCATATAATGGTGGGTGTTAACGGGGAACGATAAGGGGGTTGTCGAGAAGGCTGCTGGCCGGGAGTTAGAAGGTTGGGTGGACGTATGATGGAAGTCGTAGGGGTAAGATTGTGTAACCAGCCTGTCGGACACGGAGAGGGTAAATATGTATATGTAGAAGAAAATATAGTGGATGGAAAGGGGCACGGACACGATGCACTAACTGTTTCACTTAACAAAATGCCCTTAAGGCTTTTGAAAGAAAACGAGAAAAAGTGTACAAAAGTACAAGTAAATGCTGGAAAGTATTGCTATGGAAGTCTGATCAGAGAGCGATCACCTTGTTCCTTAGACCACACGATGATGATGAAGAAAACTGCTTGGAGATGAACAACTGGAAGAACTAAGTTACCAGAAAGGTATCGACACAATTGGAACTGATGGCACAGTCGAATGCTTTCCTGCTTTGCTTCACTCTGTTCTGAGAAAAAGTTGAAAAGAAATGCTCTGGAAAATTAGTTTGCTCTGAAAGTATCCGGTCTCCAAAATCTTGTCCCTCTTTCTTAAAAAGAAGTGTTTATATAGACTTGTCTTTTGTGCGTAAAAAGCATCAATATTGGGTCTCTATGGAGGCTATTAGGATAACTGTCCACCACGTACAGAAATTAGCCTCTACGTATGTTGACACATGTCCCATAATCCAATAAAATAAGGAGAACACGTACACACGTTCTTCGAGAAGTGTGGCATGAAGGACACGTCAGAAAACCACTTCCCATATAATCAGTACAAATTGTGTATAAAAATGTTGTTTAAACATGTCCGAGCGTAAAATAGCTCAAAGTAAGCTTCCTGCGTAAAGTAGCTAAGAAAATAGCCTTGAGCGTATAGGCTCAAAAAAACTCTACGCGGCAAAAAGAGTAGTTGAGATAGCCTTGAGCGTAAAAGCTCAAATAACTCTTATGCGTAAAGAGAAAGCTGTTCTTCAAGCGTAAAGCAGCTCATTGGCACGCTAAACAATAAACTTCTCGGCTTCTATACAATCATTTATCAGAAAATCAATCTGTCAGAACAGTATCTTTGTGCATTTAATGCAGCATGGATAGCTCATTCCTCACGTAAACAGCATGGATGGCTCATTCTTCACGTAAAATCTGAATTTAAGACTTGCGTAGAGTTTTGAGTTTGACCCAGTTTGACCTTTGCGTAAAGTCTAATCTGGAACTGTCTTTGCATAAATATCTCAACTTCCTAGACTTGGTCTTCGAAATTTATTTACACTTCTACAAGACCTCCTTCAAAGTTTTCTAATATTTGAAATACTTTGAACAGAAGCGTAAAGTTTGGGATATCCAACAGTCATCAGCGTAAATTTAGGGATACCCAACAGTCATCAGCGTAAAGTTAGAGATACTCAACAGTCATTTCAAGAATTTGAATCACTCTTAAGTTTCCTATGAATAGGACTTCTGTTGATGAGAGAGAACTTTACTCATCTCTCTTATTCTCTTTTTTTATTCATCCTCCAAATCCTTTCGAGCAAATGGCACCCAAGAGCAAGGTCGCCGACTCAGCCAAGGGCAAGAAAGTTGCCTCTTCGTCGACGGCTAGATCATATGAAGAAGTTCACGTTGTTGCAACATCAGTGGGGAAGAGCATCGAAGAAACCGTAAAGACCAACCCAAACGTGGCTCCGGCCATGATAGGTAGAAACCCTATCGATTTGTGGAAGATGATAATCCAAGACCAACACTTAATGATACGCCCACGTTTATACGTGTCAGCGTAATAAATGAACAAAACACGCTCACGTTATACGTGCCAGCGAAAACTTGCAAATACGTTCACGTTATACGTGCAAGCATAGAACTTGAAAATATGCCCACGTTATACGTGCGAGAGTAAAAACTGAACATACGCCCACGTTATACGTGCGAGCGTAAAATTAAAAAATACGCAAGTCAAAAAGACTATGTTTTTCATATGTACAACTTTACTCTTTTGATCAGAAGCGTAAAACCAAAAATACACTCACATTACATGTGCGAGCGTAAAACTGAAAATACGCAAGTCAAAAGACTGTATTTTTCACACGTAAAACTTTATTCTCTTGAACAAAAAAAGTACGTATAAAAATTCATTTTTTAGACCGCGTAAAACATTTTTAGAGAAATGCATAAAACAAATTCTCTTAAAAAACAGAAAACTTTTTACGCATAATAACTTAAAAATACCCATGTATAGTCTTTTGCGTAGAGCTTGAATTTGTGTAGAGTTCATACTTAGATTTTTTACTAACTTGATTTTTCTTGTTGAACTTCTTTTGCAGTGGACTTGGGGGCCCATCCTCTCTCTGAGGTGTTTGGCTCACCAGCTGGTATTCTGGGATCAAATTATCTGAAAAATTTATCCTATGTCGAGTTTCCTCAAACAGACAAGCAGTATCCCCAAGAAAGACATCAGTTGATAGCTGCTCAAGGAGATAGAATGTTGATGTCTCTAATGAACGGAGAATTATTGACATCACTGGATGGCCAGCATTATCTGAAGCCTGCATTCATGTTCGGGGATGCAATTGACTTCAAATCTCAGACCAACCATAAGAAGGAGTCTTGGGTGTTCAAATTTGGAGAAAGGGCGATGTATCTCCCAACAATGCCATAAGATTATCCCCTTTCCTCTTTTGTTCATGCTACTCATCCGAGACGGATGATCTGGAATCTGACTCCCAACAGTCATGGAAGACCGGGGAGGATCTTATTCAAGAGAGATAAAACCAGATGGGCTATCACTCGAGTACTCCCAGTAGTAGTGTCGTTCCTTTCTCAGGTTTATTGCCTGGATGTACACCAAGTGAAGGTTCATCTCTTATCCAACCAGTGCTGATACCGATGTTTATAAACAAGTTTATGAACGCCTTAGTACTATATCCCCAGGTCAACCCTAGGCTTCCATGGTGGATGACTCCTCACAACAAAAACTGGGTTCAACTTAGTTCTTGGATCATAAAGAACTTTGAAGCAGAACTAAAAGTCATCGGATTGTTTGAAGCGGTAGCCTCCACAAGTCAAGGCATACCTATAAACAATAATCTGTTCTTAGCTCTGATGGAGTTGTATATTAGCTCGACAGGAACCTTTGCAACCCCAGTAGGCGAAATAGATTTTGCACTCTATGAGATTCAATTCATCTCCAAGCTACCAATGGAGGAAGTTCCATATGAAGAGTACGTTCCCTCCAACCGAGAACTAGCAAAAATTAGCAAAAAAAATCCTTGCTTAGTCGAGGTATACCAAGAGCTGATGTGCCACTATTTGATCTGTACCACTATGTATGAAAGTGGATCAAATTTGACATACATCAATAAATGGACAATATATCTATTCTAACCTAAGAGTAGAATATCCAAGGAGGATAAGAAGAGATTCCAGGATAACAAGGCTCAAACCATCAACCCTTGTTCAATAATTCCTGCTGATTTGATAAACAATTGGATGATCACATATAAGTCTCCGGACAAGTATTTGACCACCAAGACTGGAGAATTCCCTGCAGGGACTGAAACCTTGAGCTTTTTGAAGCATGGAAGTCGAAAGCTCTCAAATGAAGCCTTGCTGGCGGGCTTTCTTTCCCTGTGGCTACGAAGATGGTCATACTAGGGACTGGTACAGTTAATAGAATCCATCGAAATGTACTATGGCCAGTAGTACATTTGGTATTCAAGGCCAGACTCAGCCTATTACCGACAATGGTGTGTCAGATATATGTGGGTTTGCAAACATTTGGTGAAGAACTGATCAATAATGCTCCCTACCGTAAAGATTTTCATAGGGTGGAGATGCCCTATACTTACTTAATGTGCTGGTTACTGCATCACAACTGCAGTTTATTGCCACCAGGCCCTGAAAATGATGCGGAGGTATTCCTCCAGAAGTTTAGTAAAGCCACGTGGAATGCGTCTTCAGTGACGGATACCCGGGCAGTACTGAATTTCTCCCATGGGTGGAATTTCTTCTACACAAGACCACTAGTTTCAGTCGACTGTTTCGGTATACAATTTGACGACGTAGGTCGAGAGAGGACTGAGATACCTGCGCCAGTCTTTAATTGGTTAATATGTATCAGACCTTCACATCTGATGTATAGAATTGAAGACAATTGCATCTTCGAACCGTATCTACCCAGCCGATTCCTCATCAGTTCGGGTATGACAAGCTTCACGTTGGTAATCCCTCCACCACTTTCAACAATTATGGAAAATTAATTGATGGAGCGAGGGCATGGCGGTATTTCAGTGCTGGATGCACCGGTGGTAAATTACATGTGTCAACTGCCACGAGCACAACTAAGCTACGAATGCTTCATTCATATGCACATTTTTATGTCTCCATTCGTTCCTTCGCCAAAGACTACAATATGAAAGAAAGTCTTCGGTGGGAAAAAGAAGGAGACGCCGAAGAACCTGTTATGGTACCTTCGGACATTTCTGATGATGCTGTTCCAGATAAATATCAGGAGATGATCCCTACGGGAGTTAGAGAGACAGCTGCAGGAGCGATTACCATCACTACAACCCGGAAGCAGAAATCAGACACAGCTGTCACTCTCCGAAAAAAGAAGAAAAAGATTACTGTTAAAGGGCCTTCCAAATAGAGAGCCGCTACTCCTGAAAGAGAAAATCCTGTTGAAGAGCCTCAAAACATTACATCTTCTTTAGCTCAACCTGGTGAAGGGTCTTCAGTACCCCAACCAACAGCAGAAGTTACAGGAGTCCTATCTCTCGGACGTCTTAGTACTTCATTACATCTGACTTTGCCACAAAAGGCGAAAGCTGTTTAAGATACTACTACCACTCATGCTAATGATCCGGAACCCATCCCCTCGGATGAACTGGCTCTCGAATTAGATGATGATGACTGGGATCTAGATTATGATGCACTCTTGTCGCGTCCTGCACCTACTCCAGGTAAAGATCAATTATATAAAATTTATACAAAAATATGTATTATGATTTTGTATATTGACTATTTTATTTAATCTTTGTAGGTATCATCACTATGGCAAAGCCTATTGCTCCTCTTCCTCCTCAAAAGTCTATTCATGATGAGGTGGTAGAATCTGACGAAGGAATTTCTTCTTCAAAAGAAGATTCTCCTTCTAAGGAAGGTTCTCCATCTATGGAGATTTAACAAGAGCTTGCAAGAGAGGCATACCAGGAATTGTCTTCTCTTGCCGAAGAAAGAGAAGAAGAACCAGCTGCAGAAGAAGAACCAGCTGCAGACGAAGAGCCAGCAGTACTCAAAGAATCCATTGCTGCTAAAGAACAGATAGCTGATGTCGTAGATATAGCGGCAACATCAATTACTACAGCTTATCCTGACCCGATTACTGAGACAGTTGTGTTCGAGTCTGAACCGAACATAGGAGGCAGCACCTCCGTAATACCATCCTCTACCATCGAAACTCATCCTCTGGAGGTAACAGAAAAGGTTACTGAAGATGTGGTCCCGGAACTCCCTGTAAATCAATTGGCTATGATAACGATAACAGATATATCGTTAACTCAGCTTGCTACCACAGCAACGACAGCACCTGTCTCTGATTTTCAGGAAAAGAGATTGGCAGATATCGCTGATACGCTAAGCTCCAATGCTGATATGAATCTTTTGGTAGAGATTCATACTGAAACTTTTTACAAAACTTTGGCAGTATTGATCAAAATGGTTTTGAAGAAAGGCCTCAGTTATGAGAGCTTGAAAAGTGCGATTGCTACTACCATAGACAATATCGCAATGTTTAATGATACTGAGAGGGCAGCAGCTTTACAGAAGATAGTCCAGGGACTTGAACAACCCTTCAAAGAATATCTATGGTTGTCAAGTGGAACTATAGAAAGCCTCGTCCAATCCGAGTATGATGCTCTCACTAATGAGTATACAACTCGAGAAACCATCTTCAAAGAATCTCTTAAATATTATAGCAATAAGGTTACCGTAGAAAGGACCTGTTTAAGAGAAAATAAACCCTTGTTGGAGCAGCATCAACAAGCCTATGACTCAATGAATGTCAAATTCATCAACAAAATGATAGAATTCGTAAGGTTGAGGCTGAGCTGGCTCGATTAAAGGAGGAGCAAAACCGGATGACGGCAGTTAGAGATTAATATTTAAGGCAAAGCTCTATTTTGGAAGAACAGATCATTGGTTCTGAATCTAATATCAAAACCCTTGAAGAAGCCAAAGATAAGATGATAGCTGCCTTTGCCGAACTCTTCCACCTTTGTACAGTGGAAGCTCGAAGATCCATAGCATACACAACTGTATTGGGCTCTCGCGAAAAGCGTTTGGCAGAACTACAGAAAATGATTGAAGATCTGTCTGCTCCATCTTAGGAATTTTTTACTCAATAAAGAATTTTTATCTTCTGTCATTTCCTTCATTTGCTGATGTACTATTTCCAAACATGAAATAAATGAACTATATTTTTCTTATATTCTTTTTTTTTATGTATGAGATAGAAAATAATTATCAGAGGTAATATGGACATGATAAGTCTTCAAAACTCAACAAAATAGATTATATCTATCCAGAGGTAATGTGAACATGATAGATAATAAATCTTGTTTTCTTTTTAGAGTGTACAAAACTATCAGAGGTAATATGAACATGATAGATCGTAATAACTCAAAGAAATAGATTAATATCTATTCAGAGGTAATATGGACATGATAGATAATAATGAAAAGAAGTAGATTTAATATCTATTCAGAGGTAATGTGGACATGATAGATAATAAATCTTTTTATTTCTGAAATCAGCTGGTAAGACAGAAAATAAAAAATTCTCTTTTAGGAGAATAAATAATCAGCTTAACCAAACCTTGGTTGCTAGAAAATGAAGAAGAAATTCAAATATAGTATTTCTTCAAGAATTTACCATTAATTGGCATCATGAGAAAATCTCCATTAGGTTTAGACAACCAATAAGCACCATTGGAAAATACGGTTTCGACTACATAAGGACCTTCCCATTTAGCTTGGAACTTGTCTTTACTCTTATGAGTCATAACCATAGGTCTTCAGATAGCTAGAACTAGCTCTCCTACTTTAAATACCCTTTCTTTAACTTTACGATTGAAAGCTCGATATATGCGGGCTTGATACAGCTCAATGTGTTGTTGTGCTTGAAGATGCTTTTCATCCAAACCTTCAAGTTCTTGGAGTCTTAAGCGGTCATTATTCCCCGTAATTAGCTCATTAGCAATGGCTATTCTAAGAGATGGTATTTGGATTTCCAGTGGAAGAACAGCTTCACATTCGTAAACCATTATAAATGGTGCAAAACCAGTTGGAGTTCGGACTATTGTTCGATATGCCCATAAACATTCTCCAAGTTTCTCGTTCCAATTACATTTATTAGAAGAGACGAACTTTTTGAGAAGTTTGATAATTATTTTATTGAAAGCTTCTGCTAAACCATTAGCTGCTGGATTGTAAGCTGTAGAAGATAAGTTCTGGATTCGATTCTTGTCACAAAATCGATAAAACGCCTGACTGGCAAATTGTGGTCCATTATCATGGATTATCCTTCGGGGAATCTCGAAACGATAAATGACATGATGTTTGATAAAGTTAACCACATTAGACGTTTTACTTCAATAAGAGGAATTGTCTGCCCATTTAGAAAAATAATCAGTTATAGCCAGGATAAATCGATGCCCTTTGACAAAAAGGGGATTAATTAGACCAATAATATCCATAACCCAAGCTTCGAAAGGCAAAGAAGCTGCTGTAAGATGTAAAAATTCATAGGGTTGTTAAAAAAAATCAGTATGAATCTTGCATGCTTTACACCGTCTGGCATAATCCACAGCATATGCTATCATAGAAGGCCGATAATAACCCATTCTTCGAATACGGTCCTGTAACTTTGGACCTGGTTGATATGCACCACAAACTCCATCATGAGCTTCACGAAGTGTTTGCTTAGCTTTGCTTTCCGAGAGACAATGCAATAAAAGCCCGTCATAAGAACGACAATACAACATGTGCATAGAAGTATCATAGTAAAATCGAAATGATCGTCTTTTGATTGATGCAGCTTCTTTTGGATCTTCAGGTAAAATCCTATAGACCGCATAATCAATAAATGGACTTTCCAATCCTTTTGCTGAGAATTTGATTCGGTAGCATAACTCTGTTCGATATGCAAATTATTCTTGACACGGAATAGGTCTCGTTCTAACAAAGTAATGGTATTTTGTCTTCTGATTGGAACTGCTAAGTCTGCAGCTAAACTAGCAAGAGCATCAGCTTCCAAATTTTGAGAATATGGTATAAATTTAATAAAGAACCCTTTGAATGAAAGAGCCAGTTCAATTGCCACTTGATGATAGGGAATGAGGTCAGAATTTCTGACTTCATATGTCCCTCTGACCTGATTGACAATCAACTGAGAATCTCCATATGTTTCCAAGAACTCAATATCCAATTGTTTTGCTACTTGAAGACCAATTAGCAGAGCATTATATTCTGCCACATTATTAGAACATGGTTCATTAAAGGAATAAGCATGGTATATAACCATTTTATCAGAAGAAACCAAGATAATGCCTACTCCGGAGACAATACTGCCTTTAGGTCCAACTCGTGATGCTCCATCAAAGTATAGTTACCAAATATCATCCCTTAAAGTCATGTTGCAATGTATGACTTCATCTGGAATGTCGTCATATAACTTAGAAGTTTCTGGTATAGGGTGAGCTGCTGAGAAGTCAGCTAACGCTCGACCCTTCACTGATTTTTGAGGTATATAAATCATATCATACGGAGTAAGCAACATTGCCCAAGTAGCTAACCGGGAGTTAAGAATACTCGACTTTTTCATTAATACCCGAATAGGATTTATTCTGGATATGACATGGATAGTTTGTCCCGATACATAATGTCGTGTCTTTTGAATGGCAAAAACCAAGGCTAGACATTATTTTCCACAGGAGTATATCTGTGTTCAGCCCTAACCATCATTCGACTGAGATAATAAATTGCCTGTTCATGAACTTTATCACTTTTCTGTGCAAAAAGAGCACCAAGAGAATGATCTAATGCTCGAACATACAGCAAAAATTGTCTTCCCACTACTAGGGGTACTAAAACAGGTGGATTTGTGAGGTATTACTTGATGTCATTGAATGCTTTTTGACATGCTTCATCCCAAACAAATAACACACCCTTTTTCAATAAACGAGAGAAAGGTTGACATCTCCCAAAAAGATTTAATATAAATCTCCTGATATAAGCAACGCGACCTTGAAAGCCACGGAGTTCTTTCAGATTACGTGGAGGACACATTTCAAGAATTGCTTTGACTTTATCAGGATCAACATGAATACCTTGAGAAGTAATGACAAATCCCAAAAACTTGCCACTAGAAACCCCTAAGAAAGACTCAGTGGGGTTCATCTTTAATTGATGTTGACGCATCAACTCAAATACTGTCTTCAAGTCTTGGATGTGATCATCTTTTAATCGACTTTTGACGGTGATATCATCCACGTAACATTCAACTATTTTTCGCAGATGTTCTTGAAAGACCAAAAGGCATTTTTCAGACCAAAAGGCATAACTGTGTAGCAATAAACTCCGAGGGGTATTCGAAAAGCAGTATGCTTTTCATCTCCTAGATGCATCTTAATTTGGTTGTATCCTAAAAATCCATCCATGAAAGGCATACGTTCAAAATCACATGTATTATCAATCATGACATCAGTGATCGGACGTAGAAATTCATCTTTTGGACAAGCTGCATTGAGATCTCGAAAATCTATGCAAACTAGAACTTTTCCATTCTTCTTAATGACATGAGCAATATTAGCAACCAATCTGGGTATTGTTCATCACGGATAAAGCCACATGTGATCAGCTTTTTAACTTCTGCTTCAATTGCATCCATCATATCCGGTCGAAAATGTCGCTGCTGCTGTTTTACAGGTTTGGCATTAGGAAGAATATTAAGTTTATGGATAGCTACTTGAGGATCTAGACCAGGCATATCCTCATAGCTCCATACAAAGATATCGATATATTCTTTTATTAGCTTTATCAACTCTTCTTTTTCATCTTCAGAAAGGTTTTTGCTGATAAATATTGGTTTTGACGTAGTCTCGTCTCCAACATCAATCTGGATGATTTTATCTTCTATGAGTGACTGTCGCTGCTTAAATCGAAGCTCCCACTGAGTATCCATTTGTTGTGCCCAAGGGCCATTTTCAAATGATTCAGACTCATCATTGGTTTGAACCATATTAACTGAAAAGATATTTTCAGATTCGACATATTGGACTCCTTCAGAATCTGAGGATTGTGAAGAACTGGAAGAAAATTCTTCTTTAATATATTTATTAAATATGTGGGATATATCGTATCCCAAACCATAACGGGTTCGTTGATAAAACGGATCACCATATAATGGTAATCGTCTACCTTTATCCTGATTGAGACCTGACATGGTTTTTAAATCATATCCCATATTTTGAATAATCTTAAGAGATTGTTGACTATATTTGTAAATTCTGATTTTTACTTTATCTTTCTCTTCGAAATTATCTGTCTGGATAACAGGAATATTTCTAGCCAAACCAAACAGAATTTGACGCTTATTTTTTTAGTAGACGGGATCACAAAATAAGGCTCTTTGTGACGTCTATAAACCAGACAAGCTTGTGATGATGAGGCAACATGTAGTAAATAAGGAGAAGATGTTAGGAACCTCTGAGCATAGGGTCCAACATCAATATGAGGAGGAAAAGAATTCTCTTTATGGTTAATATATAAGGTTTCTTCTGTATTTATGTCAGTTTTATGTTGATGACTTTGTTAGGGTTATATACTAAAAGCATCACTTTTGTAGTAACCTTATTTCCTTAAATTTTGAATGAGAATCATATGGGCAAATGTTTGCATATTGTATTTGTTGCAAGTGTTAATACAAATGTCTGATATTCTATATTGTAGATAATATGGTGTGTCGTGTCACACAGAAGATCATATTATCAGTTTCCTATGGAGTATATAAATAGTTCACAACCTAGATGGACTTGGACAATCTATTAGAAAGGTTGTAGTGTAATCTGGTATTAGTCTATCTTGACTATAGTTTTACACTAGTACACTTTGTGTGTATTGAACAGGACCACTTGAGGTTGTTCTCTTTGTACTGACTACATAAGAGAACAAACACCTCTGTTATTATGGATGCTTGTGCTCTTAATCCGGATATAATAATGGACATGTATATACAGTGTGTATTACTTTGACTCATAAAAGAGTGAGATTCATTATGGATCAACAACCTCTATAAATTGGATAATAATATTGTATGTATGATGGGCTGTTGATTATAAGTGGAATCTATGTCCCGATACATCGGGTTGATGATGTCCTCTTAAGGAGCTCATAAGGATTGTTATGTAAACCCTACAGGTGGATTATATCCGAGATGACAAATAAAGTTGAGCGGTACTACTTAAGGATAAAAGATGTCGAATCAATATAGTTGTCAGTAACTTAATTTGATCGACGGACATACGATATCTTAACATGGAGAGCCAAACGAGCATATAATAAAAAGAGCCCACAAACATAATTTGGGATTAGGGAGGTAGTGCAACAATAGCTCATTAGTGGACCGAGCTATTGTTAATGGGCCTGGATTATGTGTTCGGGCTGAACACGGGATATCCAGATCCGTTAGGAGGCCTAACCCTAATTTTTTCTCATGGTCCCTGCCGTAGCCTATATATATCCTCTATTCTCTAGCCGCCAGATGACTGATCAGAAATCTGAATTTTTCTCTAAATTCGTGATTCACGTAAGGAGAGAAAGAGAGGGCTGCCAAGGAGAAGAAAAGGTTGGAAGATCGTCGCCCATACGACATCCAACTCGAGGAAGGAATACGTGCAGAAGATCTTGGGGTCGTTCGCTCGAGATTGCCAGGAATTACTTGTCTTCTTTCCGTCGCAGGTATAATTCGTGAACCATAGTTTCTGTCTTTGAAGGGTTAGAACACGTATTAGATCTGTTTAACTTTCTATCGATCAATACGCACGCCAAAGGAAGGGTCCTGGGAATCCCCAGTTCCATCAATTGGTATCAGAGCCACTTTGGATCTACGTATTGATTGATACATCCACGTTGTCCAATAAAACCTGCGCTGTGTATTAGTCGGTAGATGTATGTCTATTCTAACTCGGTTTTGCAGGCATCTTCGATCCAACAATTACGGTCCAATGCATGTTTTTTTATTGTGTTATTTAAACCACAGACATGTCGTAGATGTTGTTGTTGATGTGGATGTAATTAAAATCACGAGGGTTGATCGTGCTTATTATTTTAATTTTTCAATCTAGATTATGTGTGAACTCCTTCGGGAGGCATAGGATTGATGTAATTTTAATTATTTTTGATCAATCGTGATGGCGGTGGTGGATGTTTCTGACGCCGGACGAGATGCTGGTTTTAAGCAGTCCAGAGGCAGAAAGATGATTTTTGATGAAGGAATCGATCTGCGCAGTGCCAGATTTTGGATTCGGATAGTTGAGGACGGAGCAGTAAAGATGACCATAGTAGTTGGATATTTTCTCTTATTTTTGTCATTTTGCTTTTTTTGATTATGCATGTTAATTATTGTGTGGTTGTTTTTTTGAAAAACCAAGCCTACATTAATAATGGACAACATGGACATAATATCAACTAGTAAGAAAAACCCTCATTGTTAAATAACTAAGTGGAAGAGGATTTTTATTTAGTATAAATCCTATGGTCTCCTTTACTGGTTTGTAGGTGATATAATTATACTTGCGTGTTGGCTTTAGTGCTTTCCTCCATATCGGATGAGTATAATTATGGATCACCAGTACAATCTTTCTTAGGAATAATTGTAGAAAGTTACCTAGTGTTCACTTCTCCATCTGAAAGAACTCATTACAAGGTAATAGACTTAGTATTAAGTAATGGTATACACTTAGATACAAATAATGGTATCCTCCCCATCGGAGTCACTGCTATTATTTGTATGACCAGAGCAATACCAGCATATTAATTTTATTTGTCATAAAGTTATATTGACATTATAGTAAAATTAGTAAGAAAAATCTACTTGAAAAAAGTTGAATTTGTACACGTCCACACCATCGTGGCATGCTAAATTCATGGTGTTCAAGGTGTTGGTAAATTTTTTATTATTGTTTTGAGGGAATCAATATTTAGTTAATTCAAAAAGTTTTTTTGCCCTACATAATTTTATTTATGTGATTCTCAGGATTTCAAAATTGGGTTCTTTCAGTCCACTCATGGTGATTCTTAAAGAAAACAAACTTACTGGACCTAATTATATTGACTGGAAACATAATTTGGATATTGTTCTGACTGCTGAGGAGTACAAATATGTACTTGTTGAGGAATGCCCACCTAAGCCTGATGCTAACTATGTTGAAGAGGTCAAAGAGGCTTATAAGAAGTAGAAAAAGGCAGATGAGATGGCACGATGCTACATTCTGGCATCTATGTCAAATGTACTGCAACATCAGCATCAGGCCATGGCCACAGCTTATGACATGATGTATAACCTCAAGGAACTCTTCAGACATCAGAGTAGAGCAGCTAGGCAGTTTGCTATGAAATGTTTGATGAATACAAAAATGATTGAGGGTACACCAGTAAGGGATCATGTTCTCAAGATGATGGGTCATCTGAATGAGATAGAGATCCTTGGAGCTAAAATCGATGGAGAATCCCAGGTCGATATCATTCTCGGGACTCTGCCTAAAAGTTTTGACAATTTTTGCCTTAATTACAATATGAACAAAAGGTTGTATAGTTTGGCAGAACTTGAAAAAGAGCTACAGGATGCTGAATCTCTCTTTAGGCAGAGTGGTCATATTTTTGTTTCTGAAAAGGCTTCTACTTCTAAGCCAAAAGGCGGTAAGAAGAAGAATAACATTCAGAAACAGGCAAACTCAGCAAAGAAGGGCATGGGACCTCAAGACGCGGTGAAAAAGTCGAAAGGCAAATGTTTCAAGTGCAAAGGGTCAGGACATTGGAAGACTGATTGTCCACTTCTCAAACAAGGGAACAAAGAAGGTATATCTCATTTACTAATAGTTGAAACATGTTTAGCGGTGTTATCTACCGGCACCTGGTGTGTAGATACAGGAGCCACTAATCATGTCTGCAATTCATTGCAGGGGTTCCAAGAAACCAGACGGCTCAGTGATAGAGAGATATGCTTGTTCATGGGTGATCTACAAAAGTATCGGTCATTGCATTAGGAGATATTACTTTATCTTTTGGTAGAAATAAGTCTTTGACATTGAGAGATTGTCTTTATGCACCTTCACTTAGAAGGAATTTAGTTTCTGTTTCTATGTTAGTTAAGGATGGATATTCAGTTTATTTTAATGACAATATTGTTATTAGAAAGAATAAACATTTTATCTATTCTGGTGCATTGGTTGATAATTTGTATGTCATTAATCCTATTTTGCCCACAATGCAACTTATGGAAATGAATAATATGTCATCTAACTTAAATAAGAGAAAAGAACCTTCTTGTATGAACCAAACATATCTTCGGCACTTGCGATTGGGTACCTAAGAAGGATTCAAAGACTGGTTGAAGATGGACCTTTGAGTTCATTAGAAATGGAGGCACTACCAGTCTGTGAATCCTGCTTGGAAGATAAAATGACCAAAAGGCCTTTTACGGCAAAGGGATATAGGGCCAAAGATGTGTTGGAATTGGTTCATTCTGATTTATGTGGACCCATGACTATCCAAGCTAGAGGTGGATTTGAATATTTTGTCACATTTATTGATGATTATTCGAGGTATGGATACATTTATTTGATGCGCCGTAAGTCTGAGTGCTTTGAGAAATTCAAAGAGTACAAGGATGAATCGGAAAAATGTCATGGAAAATTTATCAAGTCATTACGATCAGATCATGGTGGCGAGTACCTCTTTGGAGAGTTTATGAATTATTTATGAGAGGCTGGGATTGCATCCCAATTGACTGCACCTGGAACGCCCCAACATAATGGTGTAGCCGAAAGAAGGAATAGAACTCTTATGGAGATGGTTAGATCAATGATGAGTAATTCGGATTTGCCAGATTCGTTTTGGAGATATGCCTTAGAGACTGCAGCTTATATTTTGAACTTGGTTCCTTCTAAGTCAGTACCTCTTACTCCCACAGAGCTGTGGATTGGGCGTAAGCCTAGTCTGAAACATGTTCGCATTTGGGGTAGTCCAGCACATGTGCTGAATGGGAAAGTAGATAAGTTGGAATCTTGTACAGAAGTACGCTTGTTTGTAGGCTATCCAAGAGGAACGAAAGGAGGTTTATTTTATAGTCCTAAGGATCAGAAGGTCATTGTTAGCACCAATGCCCAATTCGTAGAGGAAGACTATGTGATGAACCATAAACCCACAAGTAGAGTTGTTATAGAAGAACTGAGACGTGAGACACCAAGTACTTCAGTACCAACAGTACAAGAGGATGAACCACAAATAACTGCACAACGTGTCACAAATGTTACACCACAACCGATAGTGCTTTATCGTAGTGGGAGGGTTGTGATACACCCTGATAGATATATGTTCTTGGAAGAGTCGTCAGACTTCGTCCCTGAGGATCAAGATTATGATCCATGTACCTACAATGAAGCACTCCAAGATAAAGATGCAGAGTCTTGCCAAAAAACAATGATATCTGAAATAGAATCTATGGATTCTAATCAGGTCTGGGAGCTTGTAGAACCACCCATTGGTGTAAAAGCCATTGGATGCAAGTGGGTCTATAAGAGAAAAAGAGGATCAGACGGTAAGATTGAAACCTTTAAAGCTCGGCTTGTAGCAAAAGGTTTTACTCAAAGAGAGGGTATCGATTATGAGGAAACCTTTTCTCCTGTAGCCATGCTTAAGTCTATTTGGATTCTTTTATCTATTGCAGTTCATCTCAATTATGAGATTTGGCAAATGGATGTCAAGACAGCTTTTCTTAATAGAAGTCTTGAGGAAGACATCAATATGAAGCAACCAGACGGGTTCATTGAAAAGGGCCAGGAGCATCTTGTTTGTAAGCTCAAGAAGTCCATTTATGGACTTAAGCAAGCTTCCAGATCTTTGAACATATGTTTTGATCAGGTGATAAAATCCTATGAATTTGATCAATGTCAGGATGAATCATGTGTATACAGAAAGTGTGACGGAAACGTGGTAGTGTTCCTAGTACTTTATGTGGAAAACATCTTGCTCATTGGAAACAATGTGAAGGTATTATCTGATGTAAGGGTATTGTTATCCAAACAGTTTGATATGAAGGACTTGGGAGAAGTAGGTCACATCCTTGGGACCAAAGTTCTTCAAGATCGCAAGAAAAGGATGTTGGACTTATCCCAAGATTCCTATATCGATACTGTACTAACTCATTTTAGTATGCAAAATTCTAAGAAAGGTTTCTTACCTTTTAGACATGGAATTGCTCTATCAAAGGAGCAGTGTCCGAGGACACCTAAAGAGATAGAGAATATGAAGGCAGTTCCTTATGCTTCAGTAGTAGGAAGCTTAATATATGCAATGCTATGTACGAGACTAGACATCTGCTTTGTCGTAGGCATGGTCAGCAGATATCAGTCTAACCCAGGACAAGAGCACTGGACTGCCGTAAAGCATATTTTGAAGTACCTGAAAAGGACTAAAGAGTATATGCTAGTTTACCAGGCAGATAGTTTAGTTTCCTTGGGGTATACAGACTCATATTTTCGGTCAGATAGGGATTCCAGGAAATCTACCTCAGGTTTTGTGTTTACTTTGGAAGGTGGAGCCATTATGTGGAGGAGTATCAAGCAAAAATGTATTGCTGATTCTACCATGGAAGCCGAGTATGTGGCAGCCTCTGAGGCAGCCAAAAAAGCGGTTTGGCTCAGAAACTTTCTGTTGGACTTGGATGTGGTATCTAGTTTGCCTAAGTCTATTACACTTTATTGTGATAATAGTGGTGCAGTTGCAAACTCAAAGGAACAACGAGCCCATAAGACAGGCAAACACATTGAGCGCAAGTACCACCTGATACGAGATTTCGTAAAGAAAGGAAAAGTTGTTGTGATCAAGATAGCATCAGCCGACAACCTAGCTGATCCCTTTACAAAGAACCTACCAGCTAAGGCTTTTGACAGTCATGTTGATGGAATGGGAGTCAGATGTGTAGCAGCATGGCTTTAAGGATAAGTGGGAGATTTGTAATAGTATACTGAAAAGCAATGCTTTGAGTATAAGTGGGAAATTGTTAGGGTTATATACTAAAAGCATCACTTTTGTAGTAACCTTATTTTCTTACGTTTTGAATGAGAATCATATGGGCAAATGTTTGCATATTGTATTTGTTGCAAGTGTTAATGCAAATGTCTGATATTCTATATTGTAGATAATATGGTGTGTGGTGTCACACAGAAGATTATATTATCAGTTTCCTATGGAGTATATAAATAGTTCACAACCTAGATGGACTTGGACAATCTATTGGAAAGGTTGTAGTGTAATCTGGTAGTCTATCTTGACTATAGGTTTACACTAGTACACTTTGTGTGTATTGAACAGGACCACTTGAGATTGTTCTCTTTGTACTGACCACATCAGAGAACAAACATCTCTGTTGTTATGGATGCTTGTGCTCTTAATCCAGATATAATAATGGACATGTATATACAGTATGCATTACTTTGACTCATAAAAGAGTGAGATTCATTATGGATCAACAACCTCTATGAATTGGGTAATAACATTGTATATATGATGGGCTGTTGATTATAAATGGAATCCACATCCCGATACATCGGGTTGATAATGTCCTCTTAAGGAGCTCATAAGGATTGTTATATAAACTCTGCAGGTGGATTATATTCGACATGACAAATAAAGTTGAGCGGTACTATTTAAGGATAAAAGATGTCGAATCAATATAGTTGTCAGTAACTTAATTTGATCGACGGACATACGATATCTTAACATGGGGAGCCAAACGAGCATATAATAAAAGGAGCCCACAAACATAATTTGGGATTAGGGAGGTAGTGCAACAATAGCTCATTAGTGGACCGAGCTATTGTTAATGGGCCTGGATTGTGTGTTCGGGCTGAACACGGGTTATCCAGATCCATTAGGAGGCCTAACCCTAATTTCTCCTCATGGTTCCTGTCGTAGCCTATATATATCCTCTATTCTCTGGCCGCCAGATGACTGATCAGAAATCTAAAATTTTTTCTAAATTCGTGATTCACGTAAGGAGAGAAAGAGAGGGCTGCCAAGGAGAAGAAAAGGTTGGAAGATCGTCGCCCACACGTCGTCCAACTCGAGGAAGGAATACGTGCAGAAGATCTTGGGGTCGTCCGCTCGAGATTGCCAGGAATTACTTGTCTTCTTTCCGCCGCAGATATAATTCGTGAACCCTAGTTTCCGCCTATGAAGGGTTAGAACAAGTATTAGATCTGTTTAACTTTATATCGATCAATACGCACACCAAAGGAAAGATCCTGGGAATCCCCAGTTCCATCAGACTTTGATTATCAACATATAAAGTCATTCTTTCAATAAATTTGACAGCCATATACTCCAAAAGGAAATCTTTATTAAAATAAGAAAACACAGATTGATCAATATTTACATCATTGATAGACTGATTGCTACGCTTTCGATTAATTATTAACGGACCGTTATTCGTCTTCGGCGTAGACTTACCCAGGTTGATAACTAGTGGCTCTGGATCACTTATACGAGAAGTACATCCTTTAACCTTGATCATGAGAGGCTGATCACTAGTGTTGGCTTGAACTCGACCTTTAATCAGAATTCTCACAGATTCATCAGACGTAGCTTGAGTTCTTTCTTTGACTTTAATCACCAAAGATTCACCATTGACAGGTTGGGGTTGAATACGACCTTTAACCTTAATCTTCAAAGGTTGATCTTCTGAAGGCGGTCGATCTTCAGCCATATCGAATATTTCCTTCACATGCTCCTGTTTATAGAGTATTGAATCAGAGAAATAGGCTTCAACACCTTTAAAGGATTGAGATTTACAAATTCAGTCTTCACAACCCCCTGAGAATCCACATACTTGAAGCGTTGGTGGAGAGTCGAAGAAACAATATTATGTTCATGTATCCATGGTCTTCCGAGTAGGATATTATAAGATACGTCTGAATTGATAACATAGAAAGTCGCCATGGTTCGAAGATCACCTATTTGAATCTTCAGACGAATTTTCCCCAATGGTTTACTTCTTCCAGAATTGAAACCAACAATTGCCGTACTAGTGTAAGTCAACTCACTAGTAGGAATCCTCAATGGTCGTAGCATACTCTGAAGAATAATGCTGATGGAAGACCCAGGATCGATATAAATCCTATCAATTTTAGTAGAGTCAATATACCCTGTATAACACAAAGACCTGTCATATCGATTATGCTTCAACAGCATATCATCTTGTGTGAAAGTTATGTTAGGAATTGATTCCATCATACTGTAACATTGAGGACATGACACCGGTGTCTTATCAGGACTTTTGAGCTTAGAAGCATGAATCTGCTTGTAGTAATGCTTCATTCAATGTTTCTCGACTTTCTTTAGAAAGACGGAGCAACTCAAAGATAGAAAGTCTAGCCGGAGTATTGGCTAATTGGGCTAGAATGTCAAACTTATAGGGTTTCATCAACCCTTAATTTGAACCAGATTTCAGTGGAACGTCAAAACGTACTGCCTTCTGTTTCACTTTTCTAACCACTTATGGTTTAGAAGGTCTTACCTCAGCAGGAATAGAATATGACTGAGTCAGCAGTGTTTCGACGGTATCATCCGCTTCTTTGGAAGTTCCCTCGTAATCTTTGTGGTAGTCTTTTCCAGATCTTGTACCAGCAAAAGCCTCTTCTTCAGACTCAGAAGAATGAAGTACCATATTACAGGATTTAGTCTTCTTTCCCTTAGTCTTCTTATGGGGATTTTTATGAGGAACCTCATATCCCAATCCGACGGAGGATTTCTGACCTTGAATTTGTAAAGAAACTCGCATACCTTTACCATTGTTCAAGCCTTTCGCTTTTTGAAAGTCATAGCCCATTTTTTTTATGAGATGGACCGATTGTTGACTGTACATGCGAAGGGGTAGCAGACTTTCAATAGACGGTTCAACAGATGAAGAAGGAACAGAGACCTCTATAGTCGTAAGGGTAGAAACTTTCGGTGTAGGAGGTAAAATTCTAACCGAAGCTTTCTCGTAAGTAGCAAAAATTTAGTTGTGCCCTATATAAAGGGACACTGTTCATGGCTAACCATTGCTGATGAGTAAGCTTTAGTTTGGTAGGATGAGCCAAACTCGGAGGCATATGTTCAGACCCCTTAGCCTATCTTCCAAAGGGATGTTATACCACAGATGATCAGAATCATCATAGTCTGAAGTAACAACATAAGAAATCATATTACAGGTTTTGACTTTTCGACCTTTCTTAGATTTTAAAATTTTACTTTCATCCTCCATTTTAGGTACTAAGTCCGGGTGTACCCACATGATTTCACCATTTTTAAGGTGAGAAGGAATAGTCCTTTACTTTGATCTCTGGCTGGTGGAAGATTCACAATCTTTATTGTCGCCTTCAAAATCGGAATAATCCCATCAGGAACTTGCTGTGGAAGAAAACCTCCAAATTGAAGAGAAATCATGTTAGTTGTGACTGTATGCTCATCATTAGTTAAAGCGATAGCTTTAGCATTTATTAACTCTTGAATCTTCTTCTTTAAGACATAGCAAGCCTTAGTAGGATGATTTATGTATCTATGATAGATATAATACTTGGGATTATCAGTCAAATCTACCTCATTCGGTCGTTGTGGATCTAGAATCTGGAGTTTCTTACTCTTTACGAGACATAGAAATATCCCAGGAATGTCACTGTCGTCGAAAGAGTAATCTTCTTTCGGCTTAGAAGACTCCGGATTACTTGGTGTTGTTTTGGATTTTGAAAGGTTCACCACCAGGGTTTCCTTTCCTTTCCTATTGTGATTACCAGAATTGTTACCTGATGAGGCTTTCTTTCCTTTATCTTCTGAGGAGAAGATCATCCCATGCTTACGTGCCAATCTACCATTGGTCTCAGCTGAAACTGCTGCTATAATAAACAAGATCCAATCTGTGAACTGAGAGCCTGTAAAAACAGCGATGGTTGGTCGCAAATTCATTTTGCATGTATCGATTAATGCTGAATCTGGTATACCAGGAGATATTTTTAAAGTAGCCTGTCGAAAACGTTCAATAAACGTCCGAGTATCCTCTTTCTCTTTTTATTTAATCTCTATTAAGGAGGACATATTCATGTCCATTCCTTCTTCATAGAAACGAGAGAGAAACATCGCTTTGAATTAATCAAAAGAGGATATGAAATTATCGGGTAGACTGCGATACCAATCGTATGCTGTACCCGTCAAACACCCAATGAAGACTCGGGTGAGAAGAGCATCATTCTTCTATAGATGCATAGTCATAATATCAAAATAATTGATATATTGACTTGTAGAAGACTTTCCATCAAATAATACCATAGATTGTGGCTTGAATTTGGGAAGAAAGGGTACATCATTCCAGCGGAGAGGATAAGGTTGCTTGATCCCCAACTTCTGGAGCTGATCTTTGTGCTTAAGAACCTTAAACTGTGCATTTAACTCCCGAACTGCTTGAATAGCTTTACTAGTTTGAGGAAGCATATTTGATTGAATAGTGGTTGGATGTACCGTAACCCCTAACGGAGGTGATACATCTTCCGAAATGAGAGGGTAAGGAGATGCGGAGTTTTGATTGATAACAGGCTCTTGACTCAGATTATTTAAAGGTATGTCAACCCCTTGACTATCTTGAGTTTGCACAGCCACCTGTACCGGTGTTATCACTGCTGGTTGGACTATTTGCTGATTCGTTATTATTTGATACATATTTTGTATCATGGCAAGCATATCCTTCGTCAATTATTCTACCGCAAAAAGACGCTGTTCTGTGTGAGAAGTAGACGTCTCATGTTCTTCTCCAATAACATAAGATTCAACTTCTCTTGAACTTACAGAGGGATTGGTATAAAGATATGAATCAACGCTATCAGTCTCTGACTCCAAATACTGGGTACCCCCAGTCTCTAAATCTGAAGAATGCATATTTAAAGGTCGTTGACTTATTGACCGAGTATGTTGATATACTCCTTCAAAAGAGTCAAGGATTTGGTTGAACCGTTGTTGACCTGGAGTCTGGGACGAATTGCGTCTTGAACGTCGTCCTCTATTGACATGAGACGCCATATTAACCGATGCATAGGACAACTCATGTTCTTGGTCATCAATTTGTTGCTGAGGTACGTTGTAGCTTAATCGGTCGAAACCTGACCGTTTTGTAGCAGAACAGCAACATTTGATCACAATTTGGTGACACTCACAATAATAGTTTTCTTGAGGGAGTGTCACAGAAGATTTTCTATTTTTACGCTTTTGCACAAGTAACTCGCGTAAATCAGAAGAATTGGAAGGTAATATTTTCTTTTTTACATTTGGGACAGAAAAATATTTAGTCCCTTGTGTAAAAAGAAGGTTACTAGCTTCATTGGCAGAACAAAATTATGCATTTTTATGCGCCTGAAGTTGTGTGCATAAATCTGGAGTTGATTTTTGTGCACTGAGAACACCATCAGCATTGCACATAATCCTAAGATTAGGCACTTTGTGTAAAGCAGCACTAGAGGATTATTGGCGTAAAACAGAAGTTTTGCCAAAATTTCTATTTTTTTGGATAAACCAAAGGAATTGTCTGCCATAGTAGTAACAGAGGACTTGTTTTTATGCTGTATGCGTGTAGGCAAGTTTAATTTAGATACAAAAGCACCATTATGAACTTTATCTACTATGTCACCGACAGGAGATTTGCCTTTACGCGTATGGCACAAAACAGGAACATCTGCCACATCACAGACGGAAGATTTGCCTTTACGCGTATAGTGCAAGACATGATTGTCTACCACGTCACAGACGGGAGACTAAATTTTTTGCACAGGGCGCAACACTGAAGTAGGAATTGCCTCGTCACAGACGGGAGCCCCAACAATAGGAGTAGAAAGAATTCCCCTACCTTCAGAGACAACGGAGAGATCAGAGGGTGCTTTGGACTTAGGAATCTAAACTTTGCGCTCCTTTCGTAATTTTTGCACATTGGAGCAGCGAGCACTACCCCCAGTTCGGAGCATTTCTTCATAAGCAGTCTAGTCGAATTGAACGACCAGAGTCTTCTTCGTCGATCCAATCGACACATCATCGTATTGAAAAATTGCCTTCTCGTCAGAGGAGAAAGTCGTCCCCAGCAGAGTCGCCATTTTGTTTCACTTAACAAAATGCCCTTAAGGCTTTTGAAAGAAAACAAGAAAAAGTGTACAAAAGTACAAGTAAATTATGGAAAGTATTGCTATGGAAGTCTGATCTGAGAGCGAACACT
This sequence comes from Iris pallida, assembly GCA_029216955.1. Lineage (NCBI taxonomy): Eukaryota > Viridiplantae > Streptophyta > Magnoliopsida > Asparagales > Iridaceae > Iris > Iris pallida. The sequence goes on along the minus strand of JANAVB010031215.1, from coordinate 12,749,222 downwards.
TTGTTCCTTGGACCACACGATGATGATGAAGAAAACTGCTTGGAGATGAACAACTGGAAGAACTAAGTCACCAGAAGTTTATCGACACAATTGGCACTGATGGCACAGTCGAATGCTTTCCTACTTTGCTTCACTCTGTTCTTGAGAAAAAGTTGAAAAGAAATACTCTGGAAAATCACTTTGCTCTGAAAGTATCTGGTCTCCAAAATCTTGTCCCTCTTTCTTAAAAAAGAAGTCTTTATATAGACTTGTCTTCTGTGCGTAAAAAGCATCAATATTGGGTCTCTACGCAGGCTATTAGGATAACTATCACCCACGTACAGAAATTAGCGTCTACGTATGTTGACACATGTCCCATAATCCAATAAAATAAAAGGAGCACGTACACACGTTCTTCGAAATGTGTGGCATGAAGGACACGTCAGAAAACTACGTTCCCACATAATCAGGACAAATTGTGCATAAAAAATGTTATTTAATCATGTCCGAGCGTAAAATAGCTCAAAGTAAGCTTCCTGCGTAAAGTGGCTAAGAAAATAGCCTTGAGCGTAAAGGCTCAAATAAACTCTATGCGCGCAAAAAGAGTAGCTGAGATAGCCTTGAGCGTAAAAGCTCAAATAACTCTTATGCGTAATGAGGAAGCTGTTCTTCAAGCGTAAAGCAGCTCATTGGCACGCTAAACAATAAACTTCTCGGCTTCTGTACAATTATTTGTCAGAAAATCAATCTGTCAAAATAGTATCTTTCTGCATTAAATACAGCATGGATAGCTCATTCCTCGCGTAAACAGCATGGATAGCTCATTTTTCGCGTAAAATCTGAATTTAGGACTTGCGTAGAGTTTTGAGTTTGACCCAGTTTGACCTTTGCGTAAAGTCTAATCTGGAACTGTCTTTGCTTAAATATCTCAACTTCCTAGACTTGGTCTTCGAAATTTATTTACGCTTCTACACTAACTTATGGGTGGAGGAGAATTTTATGGAAAAGAAATTGTGGAGAATGCAATGGGAAGCTCCCCTATATATAGGATTGAGGAAATCCTTAGTAGATAAGGATTGGGACTTGTAAACCCAAGTAGATAATTACTTATTTTAATCTAAATTTAGATTAAACTAATCCATTCAAATCTATATTTAAATTTTAAATCTAGGTAATATCAAATAATGATTCAATATTATTCAATAATCTATATAAAATTAATTTAATAAATCATCATCCGATTTATTCGTAATAAACTAGTTTAAAATGAACTTTTTATAACTTGGAAAATGTGCTATAATATTAATTTCAAAAATGATAATAAATGCTAAACTATTTGAAATACCATTTTTAGTAAGTTAATGAAATAATTTTGAAAACCAACTTATACGTGAATTTACATCTTACGTATTTGTATGAGAAGAAAATATTTTATATGAAACATGGTTTTTCTAAATCACTAATAAAATAACTCGCCTTTTCATAAAATAAGTAAAGTTTGGAAATTCTCACTGCGGTGCTTTGTGCAACTGTAAGCAATAAATAAATAAATAAAATATAAAAAAAATCGTAGTAAAAATTAGGGGGTTTACATCCTACCCAACTTACAAGAATTTCGTCCTCGAAATTAAGAATAAGTAGGAGGGTTGAGAAGGTACAAGGGTGGATAGAAGGGTTCCTTAGATAGAAGATAAGATCATGATATCATAGAAGGAAACGAGGTATAATGAAATAGATAGTTTAGAAAAAACATGATTTCGATATCGTAGAAAATAAAATTACGGTTATGGGTTTGGTATTGCATAAGAGTAGCTAACTAGTAAGCGAATTAGGTTCAAGATAAAACATGAATGAAGCCTAGTAAGGAATGGAGTAGATTAAGATAAAATGGTTAGTGACCTTGGAGATATGGTTTCTTAAAGAATTTTATATGGTCGTAGTCTAGGTTGAGGATGTGATTAAGAGACGATTGGAATTGCTCTTAAATTCAAGTGATTAGAAGGTCAAGATAGTAGATTTAGGGTCGAGGAAAAGGATTAGTAGTTCAAGATAAAGATATAGTTAAATTGAGTGGTAATGGTCATAAATGATAGGACAGCTAGAGGAAATTCTAGTACAAGTGCCTTCGTCCTTCTAAAACAGGTGAAGGGCAAAAGCAATATAGAGTTCGAAGAAGATGTTATCGAATACGAATACGTGGTTCAAAGGCGACTGAATAATTCAAAAGAGAATTGCCAAGGCAGTCGTGGATGAGACTCTAGAGGCCAAGTTTAATTATGTCTCCATCCACGTAGAACGATATATGAAAAGCGAACCAAAGTGCACTAGGTTGATCAAACCATCATGTACCGGTTCTGAATAAACAATATGTTAGTGAGCGTGCGCTCAATAGCATAAGTCATGAACAAGCTCGATAGATGGATAAGCTGGCAAAACTAGATTATAGTAGCAACATTAGTCAAGATGGTGAAAACATAGGCACGAGGGATTAAAATTAAAAGAAAGTAGAATTAATTCAAACTCCTTAAGAATCCAAGTCATGTCCTATGTTGGTGCCTATACAGTCATTCTACTGTTTACTTTTCTAAGGCTTGGTTAAGGCCATAAGGAAGGTTAGGTCATAAGGTATTCTACCCAACTTACAAGAGTGAAACTAGTAGTATGATGGGATAATAGGTCATGTCTATCTAGTATAGGTTACCTTATTAGCCTCTATCAGACACGAAGGAAGGACACGAATCACGATAGAAAGGATCAAGGAAGATACAAATCAAGGAGTCAAGCAAGAGTATCGAGGAAGGGGTCAAGTATATAGATGAGATCCTAGACTCTAATCCTATTCGCAAGCTTGCTTGGTACGGTAAAGTAACCAAACAATTTATCTTGACCTGCATGGGCCACCACAAAAATATGTAACATCCTAGTCCCAAAATACGTAGGACTAGGAACGTAATCATGGCAGCTGCATACATACGAAGTATACTCTAATGTATGGAACCATCATATGTATACATAAGCTGTAAAGTGTAGAAAGCCACGACACTAATCTCATCCACAAATAAAGAAGAAAGAATTTATAATAGCTTATGAATTATTGTTTACACAAGTCATTGGACGGAGACAAATCCTCTACCAACAAAGAGAGAAATACAAAATTAAGAAATATGTCGAGCGATGCGAAGACGATTCAAGTGCAATCATCCTCGAAGGAAGAGAGCAAGTCAAGGCCTTGGCTACAGCACCTGTACAACATCACAAAAGTACACCTAGAGATATCACTAGGTCCTCAGAGGGACGTAACAAGACACATAATATCATGCCATAAACTGATTATAGTTAGCCCAACAAAAAATTGCATATGTCTAAACAGATAAAGGTCCTTAACCATTTTATGTGAAAATGCACTTTGAAGACAACGTTCCACACAGGGACCTTCCGAAACTAGAAACACGGCACGCTAGTTTTTCAACCGAGGCACTAGTGGCATCTAGAGAAAAATAAATAAGTGCACGGCACACTAGCTCTCAGGTGAGTCACTAACGGCAGATAGAAGAAAGTAAATGCACGGCCCACTAGCACTCGACTGAGTCACTAAGGGCATCTAGAGGAAAGTAAAAGAGTGAAAGCCCTATGCCTAATAGCTGTCTTCTCCCTCTCTACGTACTATACGTGCTGTATCCACATCAAAATATTCCTAATAACTGCTAAGTCTTCTAGACATCCATAACTATTAGCAATCATATCCTAACGCACGGCCTGTATACACCGATGATCAGTCACTACGCAAGTCCGTATCTATATGCGATTCACGACTTCGTGGCACACAGGTGTCGAGGCCAATGAATGCGACACACACAAAGGGTGGTCCCTTAACTCCAGGCCAAACGCATAAAGAAAACTAAAGTATAGTAATTTGCATCCAATTTTGAAAGGACGAGTTTATATTTGCTATAAATAAATAACAAGTAAAAACATGCATGATATCAAGCAAGTAATTAAACAGAAATGGCAAGATATCTTGCCTGGTGTGTCGCCTGGTGTGGTACGATGATCCGATATGTCCTATTTTGTCCAATAGTCGGGGTTGTTGTGCAGTAGTCCAACGTTGCGATAAAATAGAAGATATGATCATTTATGATCAATGGTGAGAATCGAAGGAGATTTGTGGAATAGTATACTTTGTAGAAATTTTAATAATAAAAAACTACACTTACTTAGCAAAAGTGTAAGATAATACTTTGAAAATCAAAGTAATTTTGAGCTAACCTCTAAGTTCTATAATGTTTTAGGTAGAAGGCTATATTTATACTTTAGTAAAAATTATTTTGAAGAGAAATCTAAAAGTCGGTTTTCGGCAGAAAGTCAAAATTATAGGGGCTAAGACTAAGTTTATCAAAATAAAATTTTAGAAAAAAAATATATTTCATTGGTTAAAATAAATTTGATAATGACTGAATATCGAGAAAATTAATGTAGATAAAAATAATTTTTAGAATTTAACTATATTAATTCAAAATATTAACAATTATGAAAAATCCAGGAACATCATTCAAGGCTATACACTTTTGAGGTCAGACACTATATTTTAGGTAATATAATAATATGTTTAGGTTTCGAAATTCGGTTTGAAAATAATTACAGGGTAAAGCGTAGTGCCATATTTTTATTACAACTATATCTAAAAAATACTAATATTTTTATTTAATAAGAAAAATAACACTTGAGGATAAAAATAACACAAAAATATTTATCAATGATAATAATATTAATAATTCTGGTATTATAACAACTGTTGTAATAAATAATATAGTAGTTAGTATTCAACATTATTGCATATGTACATAATACAAACTGCGGCTCTCCATTCCCCGTTTTCGTTTACTGTACCAATCTATAGAAAATTAGTAAATAATATAATCTCTTCAATGTACAGCACAGACATTACAAAGTGAGAAAGGGGTCAGACTTTGCAAAATAAAAGAAAAGTGTTGAAGGAAAGAGGAGAAGAGGGAGAAAAGTTCTAATTTAGAAAAGGAAAAGAAGAGGAGTGAGCCGAGCGTAAGAGGGAGCAAGGACCGGTCTCCGGATGTCAGTGCATCACGGTGGCACCGGAACGAAAGAGGGGAGGCGGAGTGACGCTCCAGAGGCTGCCGGCGACTGCGGGGCTACGGAACATGACACAGCGCAGAGAAGGAGTACGCCGGCGACTGCCAACGCGTACGGATGCTGTCGTAGTCGTCGGTGCTGCATCGCAGAGAGGAGGCACGGGCCGACGTTTGGTCGGAAACGTCGAGGATGGCTGGGTGAGAAATTCGGCCGACTGGGACGGAATCCAGGCGCTTCCATGTAGGTGACAACATTGGCAGTGGTCACGAGAAGGAGGGGGTCCGGGTTAGGGTTTTATTTTTTTCTTGGATTCCTGAGTGATGGTGGTGGTGATTAGGGGAAACATCGACAGTGGATTGGGGGTCGCTTGTGGCAGTCGGCGGTGGAGGCCGACCGTAGCGGGAAATCGATGGGACGAGGGATGATGTTCACGATGGTGGTGGCAGCTGTGAGTCGGGGGCAGTGATGCCGACCTAATGGCGGCTGGTGGTTTGTCATGGATTGGTTGCGGTTGGTGATGGTGGAGCTGGAGTGGTGTGGCAATGGCATGGAGATGGTCGAGGAGAGCGGCGATGTCGTCACCGGTGGAAGCGGATCAAGGGGGTTAGGTTGGATGGACCTTATAATGGTGGGTGTTAACGGGGAACGATAAGGGGGTTGTCGAGAAGGCTGTTGGCCGGGAGTTAGAAGGTTGGATGGACGTATGTTGGAAGTCGTAGAGGCTAGATTGTGTGTCCGGCCTGTCGGACACGGAGAGGGTGAATATGTATATGTAGAAGAAAATATAGTGGATGGGAAGGGGCACGGACACGATGCACTAACTAATGGGTGGAGGAGAATTTTATGGAATAGAAATTGTGGAGAACTCAATGGGAAGCTCCCCTATATATAGGTTCGAGAAAATCCTTAGTAGATAAGGATTGGGACTTGTAAACCCAAGTAGATAATTACTTATTTTAATCTAAATTTAGATTAAACTAATCCATTCAAATCTATATTTAAATTTTAAATCTAGATAATATCAAATAATGACTCAATATTATTCAGAAATCTATATAAAAGTTATTTAATAAGTTATCATCCGATTTATTCGTAATAAACTAGTTTAAAATTAACTTTTTATAACTTGGAAAATATGCTATAATATTAATTTCGAAAATGATAATAAATGCTAAACTATTTGAAATACCCTTTTTAGTAAGTTAATAAAATAATTTTGAAAACCAACTTAAACGTGAATTTACATCTTACGTATTTGTATGATAAGAAAATGTTTTATATGAAACATGGTTTTTCTAAATCACTAATAAAATAACTAACCTTTTTATAAAATAAGTAAAGTTTGGAAATTGTCACTGCGGTGCTTTGTGCAACTGTAAGCAATAAATAAATAAAATACAAAAAAAATCGTAGTAAAAATTAGGGGGTTTATACTGGCGGAAGGTTGACTACTTCCATCGTCGCCTTTGGTATATGGATGACGCCATCTTGTACCTTTGTGGCTGGAAAACTTTCGAACTGGAGAGTAACCATGTTGGCCGTGACGGTCTTCTCCTCGTAATCCAACGATATGACGTTGGCATTATTGAGGCACTGAATTTTCCCTTTAACACATAGCAGTCCTGTGTTGAGTGATGGACGTACTGGTGATAATGGCAGTACATGGGATGGTCTACCTTTTCCACTTCATCAGGACGCCTGGGTGCTGGGATGGACAGTTTGCCACTCTTCGTAAGCATCTCGAAGAGCTCCACCGTATCCTTGCCAATGAAGGAGTAAGTCTCCCTCGGCCTCCCCACTTCTGTGGACTTGGGGTTCACAGCTGCTAAACAGTTGGAGTTGTTAACGGTCATGGCTTGCTTGTATTTTTCGTCTTTAGGGTTGTTGCTGAACGAGCGTCTTACCTTATCTTCGGGCGTAGGAAAGTATTGCCCAAGGAGCTGCACGTCTTGGGCTTTCCTTTGTGCGGCATCTGCTCGATGTATGCGTGGACAGGCTCTTTCTTCCTCTGGATAATTTCCATGAGGGTCGACATGGTCATATCCATGCCTCCTTCGTAGAATCGGTCCACGAACCGAGTCTTCCGGTCTTCAAATAATGAGATGCAGTCGTCCGAAAGACTGCAGAACCACTTATAGGCTACCCCCTGCAGGGCTCCTATGAATATGTTGGATAAGAGGGCGTCATCCTTTGGCAGGTGTAAGCCCCCTGAATTTCAGGCTTATTTTAAATTTTATAAATAAATTATTTTCAATAAATATTCTATTATTTAATTGTTTTGATCATTAATGTTCAATTTCGTAACTTTGACTTCTGGAGCGTCAGGGATGCCAATCTCTGTAAACTCTCTTTACGAGTTTTGTAGTAGACAAGATTATCTCCGTTTTGATATATCATGTTCCACTTGAACTTGTTCTCTTGTGCTCTTTTTGTACCGCGCAACTTCGGGTCAACTTAGACCAATTAACCGTTGAATAATTATTCCCACTTTTATCTTTGATCATCATTTGCACGTCACCGTGACTTTTAATTTAGAAGCACCAGACCAGTCATTTTCTCATAACCAACTTCTCATGAATGATCTACTCGAGACGCTCTTCACCCATGACCTTCGTGTTCCACTCAGACACTCCATTTTGTGCTTTATTTTCTTCGCACAATTTTTGGGTCAATTTTGGCCGATTAATTATCTACCGTAAAACCTGATTTAATTTCCAATTTAATGTCGGGACCCGACATCGATCCAACCTGTCAACCCAAAGTATGGACGTGGCCCACATGAAGCCTACTACCCACATGACGCTTGTGTCCCATTTATTGGAGTCCACGCGTGTTACTTATTTATCCCTGATTATAAATACCTATTTTAATTCAATTATTGCACCCGGTTAGATTTTGACCCGACCCGGCTCGACCGAACCCGAACCCAAGCTCCATGTTGCACTCCCATGACTATCCAAACACTATATATATATATATATATATATATATATAACACTCTCTTTCTCTCTCCTATTATTCAAACATACACACTCCCCCATCCCCACCTCACAGCCAGTACACCCCCTTGGACCGACTTCACTCTCTCTCCCTTTCAAATATATCTCTCTCTCTCACTCTTTCTATATATATAATATATATATACACTTATATATCACTCTCTCTCTCTCTCATCACAACTCCCACACTCCACTCCCAGCCCCCTACAGCCGAACTCCCCCTCACTGCCGACCATCTTCTCCATCTCCTCCTCCTCCTCCATACTTCATCACCATCCTCCAATCCACCATCGTCATCATCAAGTTTATCATCACCATTATCATCTTCATCTCCATCACCATGAAACCATCACCACCACCATTCTCTTCAACACCATCAGCAACCGAACCACCACCACCGTCCACCACTACACACCCACTGCCACCGCTGTGCCCGACCTAGCCAGCCCCCACGCCGCCTTGGCAGCATGTAGCGACAGTTGTAACAGCAAGCTGCAGCAGCAGCTGTGTGCGCATGCGCGCACACACAAATGCGCGCCACTGCCGCCGCCGTACGCCACTTAGTGGCCGGCCCGAACCATCGCAGGGACCCCACACCCCCGGTGCGCCCTAGGAGACCTCCTCCAGGCCACCGACTTCCTCCCCGGAGCGACACATAGGCTATTCGTGAGTTTTCAACGGAATAATATCGTGACGCGCGAGTTTTGAACTCGAAAATAGTGCCCCGTCGCAGCGACTTTGCACGGATTTTCTGGTCAATTCGACCGTTGGATCGATGATCTCCTGACTCTGCACAATCTCGGTATATAGCACTTCACTCCCCTCAATTTTTGTCCGTTAATTTCGTCGTTTGATACCTCAAAACTGGCCACCAAAGTTGACGTTTTAAATTGAACTGTTTTTGGACAGTTTCGTGACGCCAACTTCGCGGGTTCGTATCTTCGTCGCAGCTCCGTTTTATGTGCTACCAGTTTCTATGCGCAGCTGGTATAACCCTCTTTCTGTCTCCTGTAAGTTTCGTTTCATTAAAAGCACATTTGGTTGGTCAAATTTGACGCCAAAGTTGGCCGTCCAAATTCTTTAAATTGTACTTGTTAAATTCTATTTTTGAACCCGGGACTCCGGATTCAATTTCTGACACCACCATTAGACTCGTGGCATCGTTCTGGCATATTTTCATATACAATTTTCTTGATTTGGAGAACGTGGGTCCTGGCACGCATTTTGGTGCAAAGCAGGTCCTACTTTTCGAGTCAACGGGTCACTTTGAGATCGGCTCATCGGAATCCAATTCCGGATATACCGTTGAGTTCGTTTTGTCATTCTGCACTCGTTGACATATAATTTGCTAAGTTTTGAAGATATTTGCTCCGGCACGCATTTCGGTACAAACCGGATTCTAAGTGTCCGCATTAACGGACCATTTTGTGGTCGGATCATCGGAATCCTATTTCAGACATACCGTTGGGTTCGTATCATCATTCTAGATTCGTAGACATATAATTTGCCAGGTTTTGTAGACTTCTATCCTGACACATTTTTCGGTGCAAAGTGTGTCCAACGGCGGACATCATTTTGGTCCAAAATTATCGTTTTGCCCCTGTGTCTAAATTGGACTTATGGGTATGCTATCCTAGCTAATTTGACCATTTTGGACACATTGGTGATATTTATTTTATCATCCGACAACATCTGTAGATTTTGCTTATGAATTATACTTAATTTGTAATTAATTATTTTTCCAGAAATTGTTACTTTCTGTTTTTGAATTTTTATATATATTTTAATCTCTTCAAAAATCTGGGAAAAATTGTATTTAAATACTATGTTAATTTAGCTAATTTATTATAATTTTTCCAGCATTTAATAAGTACTTTTGGTATTTTATAAAATTGGGAAAATATAACTCATTTTCAGGATACATATGTTAGCTAATTTTTAATAAATATTTATGAAGGTTTATAAATTCCATTAAAATTAGTATTAATTTCTATAATTAACAAGGATCATTTTTGTACTTTATTTCATGTAAAATGGAGCTTTTTGTCTATCTCAAAAATTGTTGGAACATAGGGTACAGTTTGATTTATTTATTGAATAATTACGACTTTCAATATTTTATGTTTTATTGGGTTATTGTAGTATTGGACCTCACCCTACACTAGTGTAAAGGCCCTAGAAAATTAGTTTGGATATAGTGGCACTCCACATTAGACTTTTATGCTAGGTTCCCACTTAGTTAGTGTCCAGTTAGGAGTCATGTCTCACCACTAGTGTATTATTGAACATAGCTTAGAACTGAGTTTGTATATCATTATTGACAGGACACCGGACATCTATATCTTCGTACTAGTATTCTTGCTTTGCTTGAGGCAAGTACATCTGCAAACTCATTTACTGTCTTTTAATGCTAGAACATGTATTAACCCTGTTAAAATACTGATCCTTGAGGTAGCAAGTTAAATCTTCACATGTTGTATTACTTTCAGTACCTGCCATGCTTAGGACAGTTCCTATATCTTCACATGCTTCTTACCGGTTCTCAGTACATGTTTCACTATGCTTTATACTGCTATCAGTACCTGCCTTGCTTATACTACTTCCAGTATCTCTCACATATTTTATATCGTTCTTGTATCTCCCACATGCTTTTACTGTTCTCGTATCTCTCACATGTTAGAATATGGGTTATGGGGAAACTGATAGTTGAGTACGTGATCATGCCCCCATCATCGTACCGAGCAAAGTTTCATTCTACATGTTACTGCGCCGTAGGCCATTATCCCGTATTTCTGTACGGATGTACACCTATGCTTATGCACTTGTAGGTATGTACATTTTATTTACATGTGCCTCAGTACATTGTACACCAATTGACCGATCACGTACCTGCTCCAGTTTTAAATATTAGATATACATGTGTCACTTTGACAAATGTATTTTACCATGATTCCAGTCATACCATGATTCCAGATATGCCATGTTCCCTATGTTACTATGATACTATGATCCCAGTTGTACCATGAGGCCATGTTTCTAGTATTTTCTGTTTTATAGACTTATCACACCATATTTCTTGTTGTACATCTCTTTCATTATATATTCAGTACTTTAGTTGTAGAGGTTGTACTTGCTTCCGTCCTGACAGGATAACGTTGTAGGTTCACTTTCCGAAGAGGAAACGCTATGTGTTACATATTATGGTACTGCATTGAGGACCTGGCCTTAGCTCCAGAAGAGGCCCCAGCGGGGAACCTTGCTTAGATATTTTTCATGTGTTTTGAGACTTAGACTTTGTCTATACTTATATTTGGATACTGGACTTTGTCTCCAGTTTGATACTTTGGAAGTCTATTATTAAGTATGTGCTTGTTTACCTTCGCTTATAGATGTTGTGTTGTGATGAACCTTTTAATTGTGAATTTAGAACTGTTAGCAGCTTAGATCCTTTATTGTCTATTCTTAGAACAGCTTACTACGCTTTAACCAAGCGTAGGCTGGACATGGCTCGGCCCGGCCCAACAATTTGGGTATCAGGTCGTGACATGTTTTTAGTGGCAGCCCATGCAGGTCCAGACTTAAGTTGTTTGGTTACGTTATTGTACCAAGCATGCCTACAATTAGTGTAGAAACCCTAGAGGGGGGTGAATAGGGTCACGCTAACTAATCAAGCACTTAGCACAAGTTAATGGGCAATTTAAAAATATAAGTGAAAGAGATGAAGTAAAACAATACCGACACCCGATGTATCCTGGTATCCTCCCTAGAGGTAATCCAGTCCCGGAACTCTCTCCAGATTTAATCCACTATTTGAGCAAATAGTTACACACGAGTTTGGATCCGAAGAACTCGCCAACTTCAACACGAGTTTGGATCCGAAGAACTCGCCAACTTCAACCGAGAGTTTGGATACGAAGACTCTCCGACTTCAACCGAGAGTTTGGATACGAAGACTCTCCAACTTCAACCTTTCAAAATAGGTTTTGATCTCCTTATACAATAAGATGAAGATCTCACTTTTCAACTCAATAACTCTAACACAATTTGTGGATAGCAAATGAAAGCTTTGTAGAGTTGTTTGTGGATAGGCTTTGGTGGTTTAGAAATTTTTTGGCTCAAAGCATCAACCTTGAATGAAGGGGTTCAAGGCTATTTATAACCAAAGTATTGAAAAGAGCTCAAGGCAACTTTTCAGTCCACGAACCGGCATACCGCCGGTATGATCCGGCATACCGGCGGTATACCGGTCTGGGATTGCAACGGCTAGAAATATAGCCGTTGGGATCATTAATGGCTGAAAATCTGACCGTTGGAATTTCAACGTTTCGGAAGCGGTATACCGTCGGTATGGACCGGTATGCCGTCGGTATGCCGGTTTTGTAAACAAAAACTTTCTGTGAACAAAAACCGGTATACCGTCGGTATACACCGGTATACCGTCGGTATGCCGTTTTCCACCAAAAATGATCCTGGGCTTATTTTTGCCCTAGCTTTCGATTTTACCATCCATTTCTTGTGTTTACAATAATTCCTAAGACTCATTACAGACTCCAGATAAACTTAGGCAGGTGCAGGCTTCTTCAGAGTCTTGAAATGATGATGGCATGGCTTGGCTTCTTCCTTTGATAGATGCTGGCTTTTTCCCTTGGCGGCAGCAGTCTAAAGCTGACCGGGCAGCGGAACCCCCGGTGCGTGGCTCTAGAGATGTCGTCGGGTGGTTCAGAGAAATCTTGTGGGATCCGTCGTCTTTGGCCCACCATGATTTCTTCATTGCATATGTCCACATTGATCTTGCTTATTGCTTTTCTGCATGTACATGTTAGACGAACAAAGCAATATACATAGTAGCAAGTATGATAAGTTTAATGTACAATAGGACAATGCTGAGTTTAAGTATTTGTGCTAAGGTGATAGCATAAATGTTAGTGATATCATAATGATTAAACTTAATTGAATGATCACAATCAAAAATAGTACCCTTGGGATGACCCCAAAAATTTGTGCTAAGGTATACGCCCTATATTTAGTCTCTTGTTTGAAATTTAGTGGGTTACAATTTTGACCAAGATAGTACCCTTGGGATGACCCCTGAGGATCTCACTCCAATCTTATCTCGAAATCTGTTTCCACTTATTTCCATGTACTCTCCTTTAAATTCGTTATTGAATTTAATTTCTGATTTTCATTGTTAACTTTGATCTTGCATCGTGATAAATTTTGTGGATTGAATTATGATGTATCCTGATAAGGTAAAATGTCTGCTTTATTTATGGAGTTTAGAATTTATCGCAGCCATATTAGCTGGTATGACAAAAACATAGGGCCTGATTTTGGGTATACTTATCTTAGTTATTGAATTTAGATTTTCTCGCAGCCATACCGGTTGGCGTGGCGAGGATTCTAGATAACATGATTATAGGGCGTATACCTTAGTCTTGACTCTATCGTTTATTGCATTTAAGCTTACTGGTATGGCAAAAATTCTGGCAACATGATTTCAGGAAGACGTGTATGGTTATCAGATCATATCTCAACTTGGATCACTTCATTATGACCGAATAAGCAAGAACAAATTCTTATTATTATTCTTCCCCATCTTGATTAACACAGTCATATCTACATCTACAACTAGGATTATAGGTTCTCTAGGACTCTCCAACATGATTGCTTTCATGTTATCTTTTTTGGACATAATTATTTTTGTGTTCCATCTTTCCTATGACTTGACTAAACTCTTTTTAGTTAACCTCTTGGATAATTCTTCTCGTTATGCATCTCGTTGTCTTCGTACCATTCTTGGAGATATTCCGATAAACTTTTCTGTCTTGCTTGACCCTTTAACTTGTTTGGACACTGTTATGGATTGCTTGACCCAGTCTTGGGCCTTGTTACCTTCTATTTCATAAGCGACCGAAATAGCCAAACCTTGTTGACTGATTCTGTAGTATAACTATAAATGTATTGTGTGATTGTGATAAATATTTTTCCTAGGGATTGGTTAGATTAAGCTTATAGGACAAGTATGGGTGACTGACTATAGTAGACTTGGAAACCATTAAGAACGATTGTATTGATAGTATGACTCGTTGATAGGGTATCTAAGATAGAATAATGAGATATTATACTGTTGTGATTACAGAATGAGGATCCGAATCATGTACTTACAAATTGAGGATTTAGCATTTGTAGAATTTTGGTTGGTTATCTATAGCTAATTATATGTGATTAGAGGGTATATCAATATGTGGATTAATATAGAATAAGTTAGAATGAGATATAATATTGCGTACGAGATCGAAAAGATATCGGTTAAAAAGACAAGGAACAAGGCAAAGACATATGTGCATTGGTAATTAATAAATCGGGAGTTTTGAAATCGAGGATTTATATTCGGAGGACTTGTTGAGTAAAAAGAAGACGGCTCTACGCCAAGGATAAATATTGAACGTATAATTTCAAGGAGAAACTGTAGGAAAGGATTGACGACAAATAATGCAAAGGTCTTGTGGATTGATAGAATATGGATACTTAGGATACGATAAGGAAATCCAGTATTTATAATTGAGATTGGAAATATGGTTGATGATTAAGCATTATAGGTTTATAAACATACCCAGATGATGACCTATAGTTTAGGGTATACAAAAGGTTCCATGTTAGTATGGAAGATTCTAAAGGATGTATGACAAAGTTTATGATAGAAGGACTTAGTTGAACCTGAACCAAAAAGATTGTGAAAAGAAACAGAAGAGATGATTACAAGGGTAGCAGTTTGAGTATCGTAGCTAGAGCAGCTACATGTTATAGTTTGACCTATTAGATGATTTTTAATTTCGAGGACAAAATTTTTGTAAGGTGGGTAGGATGTAAGTCCCCTGAATTTCAGGGTTATTTTAAATTTTCTAAATAAATTATTTTCGATAAATATTCTATTATTTAATTGTTTTGATCATTAATCTTCATTTTCGTAACTTTGACTTCTGGAGCGTCAGAGATGCCAATCTCTGTAAACTCTCTTTACGAGTTTTGTAGTAGACAAGATTATCTCCGTTTTGATATATCATGTCCCACTTGAACTTATTCTCTTGTGCTCTTTTTGTATCATGCAACTTCGGGTCAACTTAGACCAATTAACCGTTGAATATTTATTCCCACTTTTATCTTTGATCATCGTTTGCACGTCACCGTGACTTTTAATTTAGGAGCACCAGACCAGTCATTTTCTCAGAACCAACTTCTCATGAATGATCTACTCGAGATGCTCTTCACCCATGACCTTCGTGTCCCACTCAGACACTCTATTTTGTGCTTCATTTTCTTCGTACAATTTTCGGGTCAATTTAGATTGATTAATTATCTACCGTAAAACCTGATTTAATTTCCAATTTAATTTCGGGACCCGACATCGATCCAACCTGTCAACCCAAAGTATGGACGTGGCCCACATGACGCTTGTGTCCCATTTATTGGAGTCCCCGCGTGTTACTTATTTATCCCTGATTATAAATACCTATTTTAATTCAATTTTTGCACCCGGTTCGATTTTGACCCAACCCGGCTTGACCGAACCCGAACCCAAGCTCCATGTTGCCCTCCCATGACTATCCAAACACCCCACATAATTTTCCTATTTTTTCTATTTTAAAAATATCATTTCCTCTCTCTACTTTGCAATATATATATATATATATATATATATATATATATATATATATATATATATATATATATATATATATATATATATATATATATATATATATATTATATATATATATATATATACACTCATATATCACTCTATATATAAATATATATATATAAATATATATAAAAAATATATCATATATATAAATATATATATATATATAAAAAAAAAAAAAAAAAATATATATATATATATATATATATATATATATATATATATATATATATATATACACTCATATATAAAATATATATATATATATATATATATAAATATATAAATAACACTCTCTTTCTCTCTCCTATTATTCAAACACACACACTCCCCCATCCCTACCTCACAGCCAGCACACCCCCTTGGACCGACTTCACTGTCTCTCTCTCCCTTTCAAATATCTCTCTATCTCTCTCGCACTCTTTCTATATATATATAATATATATATATACACTCATATATCACTCTCTCTCTCTCTCAACACAACTCCCACACTCATATATCACTCTTTCTATATATATATAATATATATATACACTCATATATCTCTCTCTCTATCTCAACGGAATCCCGTCGTGACGCGCGAGTTTTGAACTCGAAAATGGCGCCCCGCCGCAGCGACTTCGTACAGATTTTTTGGACAATCCGACCGTTGGATCAGCGATCTCTTTGCTCCATCACAATCTCGGTATATAGCACTTCACTCTCCTCAATTTTCGTCCGTTAATTTCGTCGTTTGATACCTCAAAACTGGCCACCAAGTTGATGTTTTAAATTGAACTATTTTTGGACAGTTTCGTGATGCCAACTTCGCGGGTTCGTATATTCATCGTCGCAGCTCTGTTTTGTGCACTATCAATTCCTATGCGCAGCTGGTATAACCCTCTTCCTGCCTTCTTTAAGTTACGTTTCATTAAAAGTACGTTTAGTTGGTCGAATTCGACGCCAAAGTTGGCCGTCTAAATTCTTTAAATTGCACTTGTTAAATTCTATTTTTGAATCCGAGACTCCGGATTCAATTTCTGACACCACCAATAGACTCGTGGCATCGTTTTGGCATATTTTTCATATAAAATTTGCTTGATTTGGAAAACGTGGGTCCTGGCACGCATTTCGGTGCAAAGCGGGTCCCACATTTTGAGTCAACGGGTCACTTTGAGATCTGCTCATCAGAATCCAATTTCGGATATATCGTTGAGTTCGTATCGTCATTCTGGACTCGTTGACATATAATTTGCTGAGTTTTGAAGACATTGGCTCCGGTACGTATTTCGGTGCAAACCAGATTCCAAGTGTCCGCGTCAACGGACCATTTTGTGATCGGATCATCGAAATCATATTTCGGACATACCGTTGGGTTCGTATCGTCATTCTGAAATCGTGGCTATATAATTTGATAGATTTTGTGGACTTTTATCCTGACACGTTTTTCGGTGCAAAGTGTGTCCAACGGCGGACATCATTTTGGCCCGAAATTACCGTTTTGCCCTTGTGTCTAAATTGGACTTATGGGTAGGCTATTCTAGCTAATTTGACCGTTTTGGAAATGTTGGTGATATTTATTTTATCATCTGACAACATCTGTAGATTTTGCTTATGAATTATACTTAATTTGTAATTAATTATTTTTCCAGAAATTGTTACTTCCTGTTTTTGAATTTTTATATATATTTTAATTTCTATAAAAATCTGGAATAAATTGTATTTAAATACTATATCAATTTAGCTAATTTACTATAATTTTTCCAGTATTTAATATGTAATTTTGGTATTTTATAAAAATAGGAAAATAGAACTCATTTTCAGGATACACATGTTTGCTGATTTTTAATAAATATTTATGAAGGTTTATAAATTCCAGAAACATTAGTATAAATTTCTATAATTAACAAGGATCATTTTAGTACTTTATTTCATGTAAAATGGAGCTTTTTGTCTATCTCAAAAGATTGTTGGAACATAGGGTACAGTTTGATTTATTTATTGAATAATTACGACTTTCAATATTTTATGTTTTATTGGGTTATTGTAGTATTGGACCTCACCCTACACTAGTGTAAAGGCCCTAGAAAATTAGTTTGGATATAGTGGCACTCCACATTAGACTTTTATGCTAGGTCCCCACTTAGTTAGTGTCCAGTTAGGAGTCGTGTCTCACCACTAGTGTATTATTGAACATAGCTTAGAACAGAGTTTGTATATCATTATTGATAGGACACCGGACATCTATATCTTCGTACTAGTATTCTTGCTTTGCTCGAGGCAAGTACATCTGCAAACTCATTTACTGTCTTTTAATACTAGAATATGTATTAACCCTGTTAAAATACTGATCCTTGAGGTAGCAAGTTAAATTTTTACATGTTGTATTACTTTCAGTACCTGCCATGCTTAGGACAGTTCTTATATCTTCACATACTTCTTACTGGTTCTCAGTATATGTTTCACTATACTTTATACTGCTATCAGTACCTGCCATGCTTATACTGCTCCCAGTATCTCTCACATATTTTATATCGTTCTCGTATCTTCCACATGCTTTTACTGTTCTCGTATCTCTCACATGTTAGAATATAGGTTATGGGGAAACTGATAGTTGAGTACGTGATCATGCCCCCATTATCGTGCCGAGCAAAATTTCATTCTACATGTTACTGCGCCGTAGGCCATTATCCCGTATTTCTGTACGGATGTACACCTATGCTTGTACACATGTACGTATGTACATTTTATTTACATGTGCCTCAGTACATTGTACACCTATTGACCGATCACGTACCTGTTCCAGTTTGAAACATTAGATATACATATGTCACCTTGATAAATGTATTTTATCGTGATTCCAGTCATACCATGATTCCAGATATGCCATGTTCCCTATGTTACTATGATACTGTGATCCCAGTTGTACCATGAGGCCATGTTTCCAGTATTTCTTATTTTATAGACTTATCACACCATGTTTCTTGTTGTACATCTCTTTCATTATATATTCAGTACTTTAGTTGTAGAGGTTGTACTTGCTCTCGTCCTGACAGGATAACGTTGTAGGTTCACTTTTCGAGGAGGAAACGCTATGTGTTACATATTATGGTACTGCATTGAGGACCTGGTCTTAGCTCCAGAAGAGGCCCCAGTGGAAAACCTTGCTTAGATATTTTTTTATGTGTTTTGAGACTTAGACTTTGTCTATACTTATATTTGGATACTGGACTTTGTCTCCAGTTAGATACTCTGGAAGTGTATTATTAAGTCTGTGCTTGTTTACCTTCGCTTATAGATGTTGTGTTGTGATGAACCTTTTAATTATGATTTTAGAACTGTTAGCAGCTTAGATCCTTTATTGTCTATTCTTAGAACAGCTTACTACGCTTTAACCAAGCGTAGGCTGGACATGGCTCGGCCCGGCCCAACAATTTGGGTATCGGGTCGTGACAGCAGGTGCCCCGTTACAGAGGCAAAGTACCTCAAGTATTGTCGGGGAGACCCCTTTCCTTCATAAGGTGTAAGCGTCTGCAGATTGTATTTGGGAGGATAGACGACGTTGTCCCACTCGGCTGGGATAGCTGTCGGATCCCTATCTTTCAAAGCATTGCTTGCTTCTCCTTGGCATCATGATGAGCATACAGCTTCTTGATGGCCTGATGTATCTCGGCCGGCCTTGCGGAGCCTGTAGCCGATAGAGTAGACGAAGATTGTCCTGCCTGATTGGCAGTAGGCAACCTGCTGGATTCGCCATTGGTTGGCGGATCACGTGCAGGTATAGAGGCAGCAGGGGCCATGCTACTCTTGAGGTCAATTATGACCGAGGAGTTGGTCTTTATGGTGTCCGTCAGCATATCTAAGTTCTTCTCGAGGACTTCGATACATCTGAGAGCTTCGTTGTTGCCTTTCTCGTTGCCATCAGCCATGAACACCGACCGAGTGTGAGGGTCACTCGAGGGACCCGTGGATCCTTCACTTTCTGGCTCGGACGCCTGAGTCTCGCTGTCCTGAGGATATACCGTAAGGTTATGACCTTCTTCGTACTTAGTATGGTTGCTACCCCCGGTCTGGTGACTGGCTGCGCCAATAGAGACATTCCTGTCGTATTGTGCCTCGTCAGATTGGAACACAGGGTTTCATGCATGGTAGATGGCTGGCTACCCCTAGTTTTTGACAAGGCATCCAATACAGATTTGGAACTAGTGCCTTGGGACACACCTGCATCGAATACCTTAGTTTTACTGTTCTCTGACCTCCTCTTCGATTTACCAACCTATATGGAAGGATTCTGCTAGGGCTTCTTGAAAGCTCTGGAACACTGCACCGCATAGCATGTAGCGATGCGGGACTCGCCTTCTCTATGGCTCACTGACCCCCTGTTAATCCTCTAGCGTAGGGTTGGCGTAGAGTAGAGTATTTGGAAGACGGAATGCCTGTTCGGTGATGGCTCAGCCATCTGCTGACAACGGTAGTTGATGGTAATCTGGGTACAAGAGTGCCTTGCTTTAGGCATGTCTTATGCCACAGATTCTATTTTCGCTTGGGAGAGGGTTGGACCTTCGGTCGTAGCACTCCCATTGTACATACAGGGAAGTTGCATGTAAGCACGGTCAGCGTGGGCCTGGCGAGGAAGCCTCCTATCGCTCCTGCGGGAATGCTGCTCGCGTGGCCCTCTCCGTAGGATGTACCCCCTTGCTTGGCTTACGCATAGGAGTACCCTAGTAGAAGGGAGGTTCGAATGGTGGAGGCATCGGAGCACGAGAGCCATTCTTGTATAGCTTTCCGTCGGCTGCACGTGTTACTGTCCACACGGGCCTTTGGTCTGTCGTTGGTGTCGAACGCTTGTTACACGAAGCGCAAGCCACCTGAAATCTCTTCCTACTACCCTCAGCGGATGAGTAGAATTTAGAGTCTGCCGAAGGTTTACCTGAAGGAAAAACAATTATGTCGAAGACAGATCTCCTTACCAGCAATACTCCTATAGTGAGGGGTTGGACCGGTGAGCGCTTCCTTTGTCATCGTTCCTTCGTTAGATCAACCATGGAACGACCATCTTCTTCGCCATGCTTTACCCAGACGGGAATCGGGCCAGGGGATAAGGTTGTAACAGCCGGATCTTCTCTGTGGCCTTGACGTTGAGGGGGTCCTGAGACACAGTTCCTGCCATCGTGCTGCTGGCTACGGCCGCCTTAGGCCGCCATACACGTCGAGTCTTCTTCAATTGTATGAACCACTTTGAAGTCTTCGACTTTTCATCAGAGGGGGGATCTTCAAAAGCCTGCTGGTCGAAGCGTACGACCAGCATGTCTTGAGAAGCTTCCAGCAAGTTGTCATCAGATTGCATCACCGCCTTCTCTTTGAGAAGAAGGTAGTCCCCAGCAGAGTCACCATTTTGTTCGTCGTAACAAAAGGTTCAACGAACTTTTTGTTTTATTAAACGTATAAGGTATCTGTGTACAAAGAAGGAAGTCCTAAACAGGATATTCTAAGTACAGGGATAAGAGGTTTCTGGGAATGTGTGACAGTGGAGATCGAGTGTTGTAGTGACTCCTTTACTCCGTTGACGATCTGACGACGAATCAACCTTGCTATAGCTCTCTGGCACCTTTGATGGGACTTTGGGGTCACCGATCAAGAGGATGTCTAGATGAGAAGATCCCTTGAAGATGGTTGGTTGGTTGGTTGGTTCTTTGG
Organism: Iris pallida; assembly: GCA_029216955.1. Taxonomy (NCBI): domain Eukaryota; kingdom Viridiplantae; phylum Streptophyta; class Magnoliopsida; order Asparagales; family Iridaceae; genus Iris; species Iris pallida. Next base: position 12,727,757 of record JANAVB010031215.1, on the reverse strand, counting down.
TTGATAGGTGGATGAGGGTGGTCGACTCTTCGTGGATAGAGATTGGTGATCCTTTGAAGGTTGTCGATTGTCAATGTTCTCTCTCTCTTATTATTGATTTTTTGGTAGAAGAAGAACTCCTTCTATTTATAGAGAACCGAGCACATATGATATGTGCATTAGGGTTCCTGAGATATAAAAGAATATGCCATCATTGCATGGTGTGGGCTTATATGACATTGACACGTGGTGGATATCGAGATTCCCCTCAAACGAGATCTCTGGTGGTTATAAGCATAATCGAAGGAGGTGACAAGTGGCGCGTGCCGATTTGCTTGCTCGGATATAGCCAAGTAAATCTTGGGATTTTATCCAAGATTTGTAGTCTAACTGATCCTCGTCTAAGATTTAAATCAATCTAATATGGTATCAATCATTTTTTTATCCCAATCTTCTCTGCAAGAGGTAGTTTAAACAAACCAATTAGGATGGACCCATGCTTCCAGCACCTCTGGTGAGGACTAAGTGCTGCTGTGCTTCTGAGGCGACGAGTAGACCATGCTTCTAGAGACGACGGAACCTCTGTGCTTTCAGACGACGAGTGGACTTGGCTTCGAATGACGAAAAGACTTCTGTGCATATAGAGCAACTTATGAAGCTGTGTTTCGTGCTACCAGAATCACTATGCTGTAAGCGACAAGTAGGCCTATGCTTCAGGATGGCGAGGTTACTGTGCTTTTGGAGCGACAGATTGACTTGTATTAGTTGCGATAGGAGTTTCCAATTCTCTTGTATAGAAGTGACTTAAGCTTCTGATCCGAAGCAGATGACTGCACCATAGGAATGGAGATGGTGTGAGGATATCACCATCATGCGCCTCATACGAATGTAGGTAAGTAAATGCGCCTCTGAACAGTAAAGGCGTTGGCTGCAAAGGGAAGGGTATGACACCCTTGCGCATATGAGATTGGCGCAGGCAGGTAGCTGCGTCTCTGGAGTGAAGACACTGGCTTCTGAAATAAAAGAAGGGGACCACCAATTTGTTTCTGAGGTTGGCACAGGCAGGTAGCTATGCCTCTAGCTTGAAGGCTCTGGCATCTTCAAAGTGCTGAGTTACTGATATGCTTCTAAGAGGCTGCGCCCACAAGAAAATCAGAACATGCTCCGGTGGAGGTCAATCCTCCAGCTTGTGTATCGAGAAGAAGGAAGGATGCGCTTCGACGAAGACTGCATCCCTTGTAGATCCCTCTAGACTTCTGTCGAATCTGTACTAGATCCTTTATAGAAGAACGGAATTAGTCCCTTACGTATATTCCTGTTGTGTCTGTACTAGACTTTGGTAGACATGATAATAAAGGGATTTCTCTCCACATCTTCTGTTTTGTCTTTTTAGTACCGAGCCTCAGTCTTTTGTATCTTCTGCGCTTTGGTGAACGGATGTCTTTAGCTGAGATTTTTCATGCTTCTACAAGCACCACCTCTAAAAAAGTTACCAAAAAATACAACAAAGACAAAAAGATTTTGCTAATGATCACCCGATCTGTAGCTAAATTCACCAACGCCCCTCCCCTAACACCTTAATGCTTAACATTTTATCATGGAATGTTAGGGGCCTCGCCAACAAACCCACTTTTGTAGAGCCTAAAAATCAAGTTGCGCCCTGAATATACTGGTCAGTGATCAAATTGCACCCCAAAAATTAGGTTGTGCCACTGATATGAAGCTCAGAGAACAGACTGCCCCACTGATCAGGTTGCGCCTGATATCAGACTGCGACCAGTCTTTTTGCGCCAAAACCTACGTAGCATCTGACACTTAATGGTCATCATTACCTGACAACACTGACAACTGACACAACAGTGAACGAGGAAAATCTCTTCGAATCCCGTAAATTGTGCCGTTCAAGGGAAGTTGGTGGATAGTTGTCCTGTACGCTTCGTGAGTTGCGCCCAAGCAGGTGCGGTCAGAGCAAAAGCGGGTGCGGGTCGTGACACAATCTAAACAAAATCCTTAGTTGCGCCTAGGCGCAACCTGGATGACTTTTGCTCAGAAGCTGCCACGTATGTAGGCGCAGCCCAAATGAAGCGCAGTTTGACTTGTTGACTGAAGCTCGCGCAACTTGATAAAGTTGAGACAACTTACATTCTAAAGCAGGATGACGTGGCGCACATGCCACTAATCTCTCAAGACGTATCTACAATCCTGTACACGACCACGCGCATTTCAATCATATGATGCCATGCGTCTAAATGCAGTTAGTACACGATTGACAACTGAATAAAAGTTGGCGCAACAGGAGTTTGGCGCAACTCAATGTGGCACAATCCAGCCGCGCGCACCATCAGAATAACTGCTAAAACAGTTATTTCTAGAACTCTTAAATAGAGTTTCCAATCATTATCACAGACAGAGATCAAAAACTCTTGTAAAATTGCTGCTGCGTTCTCTAGAGGCTACAGTCTTCAAGTTCACATAGTCCAAGGGATAAAGTGATCGTCTCTTGATCAGATTCCTAAAGTTGTACTTTCCCAAAATTCATTGTACTTTGTACTCTTTTACAAGTTTGGAATAAATTTTTTTGTTTTTTACAAATAAAATGGCGACTCTACTGGGGACGACTTTCTCCTCCGACGAGAAGGTGACAACTCAATATGACATTGCGTATATCGGCAAAACGAAGAAGACTCTGGTTGTTCAAGTCAACCAGACAATCTAGGAAAATATGATCAACACCAAGAGCAACAAGCGCACGGTGGCTATTGCCAAGAACAGGACTGTGTGGACTCCTAAATCTTCCACAGTCGTTGTTGCCCAGGTGCAACTTGAGTGCTCAATGACCAAGGCGCAATCTGCCTCAGTGGCTCCAGCACAGCCTGTTTCTATCACTAGGGCACAATCTGCTCACCCTGCTGCCCATACACAGTCTACTACTATCTTTACTGCCAAGGCGCAGTCAGTTCAAGCTACTATCGAGGCACAGTCTACCAATGTTGCTGCCAAGGCGCCACTAGTAGTCCCTAGGACTTTGGCGCAACCCAAGCAATCGGTAACCCAGGCGCAATCTGCTACTCTGGCGTAACTCAAGGGAACTAGTCTTTTGGCTATTCCCTCTTCCAATTCTCAAGTTCTGAACTTGGAGAATTCATGTCCTAATGCCAACACTAGACAGAACAAAGGGAAAAGTCCTTTGACATTTTCTCAATTGGTACAATCTATGCCTAAAATGGTCACACAACAGAACAAAGGGAAACTCTTCTTAGCTAACCCTATTCAAAATAAAGGAAAGCACCCTTTGGTCTTTCCTCAAACTTCTCTGGTCTATGACTCAGAGAAAGACGTATCAGATTCTGTTCCTGTAAATAGAGGTCCTCGGATCTCTGATACCGAAAAGAATACTGATCAGAGAGGTATCTTACATACCCCTATGGGGTCTGGTCAAGACCTTTCTACCTTGCAAATTTTAAGATCCAAGCAAGGAAAATTGAAGGTATCACAAACAGAGACACCGGGAGCGGAATTTTTAGATTTACGCGCTTATCTCAATAGGCGTCAACCAATATCAACTTTGGCCAAACGAAGAACCCTATGCCAAAGGCCAATCTGCACCAAAAGCTAAAGTTTGAAAAGAAAGACCCATCTACCTATGCTAATGAGTTGAGTACATCTTTGTACACTCAAGGAACTAAACACCTGAAGAATAGGAGACATGTTCCTAACATCATTAAGGAATATGTTCCTCCGACTTTTTCTCGTCCTGTGGTTGTAACTGATCTCCGGCAACATCTTACACAAAGACGGAGACTACGAGAATGTTTCCCTTACCTCCAAATCGCGCTTCAAATTGCCACTGCCTACATGAAGTTGTCATCAACTGTTGTTGCTAATCGGCTCGACGATCTGTCTTCGATCGTCTGAACTATGCTTCAACTCCTGAACATATAATAGAAGACGAAGATGAGCTATTATATACTTTTGTTAACATTACTTCTCAAGGCACTGGGTGGGAAACGTCCAAGATGTAATGCATCCCGTAATCCCTGTCAGCAATACTTAGATCGGATCTATGCATCCAGTGAAGGTGTCTTTCAATACACTAGATCGAGAAATCGACATTTGAACCAAGGTGTCTTTAATCAAGAAGATCTCTCTATCACCCATGTGGGAGAGGACTCTCTTTCAGAGTTTGATGCAGATAGTGAAAGTTCTGAACAAACTATCTCATCAACAACTGCAAGAGAAGTGATGGCATATACCATTACGGAAGATCAAGATGCCTCTACGTCAACCAGCCAAGAGCAAAGAATTGTTGCATTAGAAGACAAATTAAAAACCATGGCAGAAATGGTTGCAAGCATGCATACCATAATTGTGGCTCAACATACAGTGCCTCCGATTGTAAACCCTGCTACAAATCCTGAGATTATAGCATCTTCTCTACCTGTTAGCCTGGGGGTACCGGCCCCTCAGGTTGCTTCTGTGCCAATTCAAGCTGATCCAAGTCAGTCTGGTACTGGGGGTGGAAATTACCATGCTGTTCCTCCTCCTAACACTTCTAACTAGCCTACCAATTCCTAAACATCAGGGGATGCTAATGAAGCTGTAAAACTCTTACGCACTCAGTTTGAGGCCTTCAAGCAGAAGGATGGCCTACAAAGACTGGATATAAAGCAACCATATCCTACAGAGTGGAAGGAAGTTCCATTTCCTCCTAAGTATAAGCTTCCAACCATTATATTGTTTGATGGCAGCACTTCTCCAAGTCAGTACATCAATCATTTTGAGGTGATGACTGATCAATTATAGCCAAATGATGCTCTTCTTACCAGAGTGTTCGTCGGTTGTTTAGCCGGTACAGCATATGACTGGTATCGTAGCCTGTCTGATGGCTGTATCACTTCTTTTGCTCGTTTCAAGCAAATGTTTCTGGAACGATTTTATGTGGGAGTCAATGACATGACAATGTCTGTCCTCATTAAAAATTAAACAGAGGCACAATAAATCCACTAAGAGTTTCATTGAAAGATTCTGCCGAGAGGCACTCAAAATGCCTTTAGGTACTCTATATGCTGTAACAATACATACTTGCAAATCAAACTTATTGCCTATTATCAGTATGTGGACGGGATCTACATAATTCCAGGATTGGCCTTCTTTCATTGTTAATACAAAGGTGACAGAAGTTAGTACCAAAAAGTTCAAGCAGTTAGGAGTCCAGATGACTAATCCTAACCAAGATGAACATTCTACACCCGGGGGTAGTAATCGCCAGAATAACTACAAGAATAAAGAAATACTGGCCATTAATCTCAAAGGCAAAGAGTCTTTGGCTGTCAATGTTACTCAGACGGCATCCACCCCATCAGCACCACTGCAAAAATCAACTCGTCCAAAAGAAGAGTATTCTTTCGATGAAGATGATACTTTAAGCAACTTCGATTGCTTGATCAAAAGTAATAAGCTTCAGCTTCCAGAGGCAAAGCGACCAGAAGAAGTTGGTAAAACTGATAACCCTAAATACTGTGTTTATCACAAATTCATAGGGCATCCAACCAGAGCATGTTATGTGCTCAAGGGCAAAATCCAGGAGTTGGTCGACTCTGGAGCAATTACTCTACAGCAGGACAAGAAAACTGTGACTCCTAATGTGGTTTCTCTCTAATTTGGTGATTTTCCACCACAACTCGTACAAGATGGTGCTGTCTCCATTCCAAGGACTACTTTGGAAATCGTAAATATCCCACCTCCTCAAAATGAAGGTCTTGTTCCGCTGCCAACTGACAGAGGAGAGATAATGTGGATTCATCCAGATCTGGTGGCAGAATTTGAAACGCCTTTCTCTTCTAAGCAAAAAAAGCATTCCAAGTCTAAATCCAAGAACTGCAACATGGTATCCTTTGAACCAATAACAGAAGAAGAAAATCTAAATGGGCACTAGATCTGGGAAACCCTATCTTCGGGAGTATTCTGAAAATCAAGAGAACCCTGCTCCATCCCCGGATGCTATTCTCCCATCATCTTCTCCTGCTGAAGATACATCATCTACATCCTTGCCAGTGGTCGAGCCATCTCCTCCTAAACCAACATCAGCAGACAAGGAAAAGCAACATGTTCGCTTTGATAAAGCATTGAAGAAGTCTTGATCTCTTGGACTTGAAAAGCCTTACAATTTTGACATATTGGCTCAAATTGGCCAATACTCTAGCAAGATTGTCAATCTTTGAACTTTTACGTCTCTCAAAAAAACTCGTGAGACATTAAGTGAAGCCTTGATGCAGGCTGACACTTGTTTGACTCTTCTCACGAAGCCCGAAAAGGAGCCAGTCAGCTGTACACATTGTCATAGTATATTTGAATTAATACCCAATATCACTTTTACACAAGATGACATGTTGTTAGAAGACAATCGTCATGATCGTCATCTCTATTTCACGGGATATGTGGACACCATGAAATTCGACCGCATTCTGATTGATCACGGGTCTGCACTTAGCATCATGCCGAAGTCCTTATTGGATGCCTTGAAAATCCCAGTACACAATCTTTCTACAACTATCACTACCATCCTGGGATTCAATCAAGGAAGAAGTGAACCTTTGGGGAAAATATGCCTAAAACTTCAAATTGGCAATCTTCGTACAAAGGTAACTTTCTATGTTATTGATAATCATGGATCATACAATGCTTTGTTGGGAAGGCCATCCTCCATGAACACAATATTGTATCCTCTACGCTCCACCAATGTTTTAAATATGGATGGTAATAGAGAAGTCCAAAAAGAGGTTGCAGATATGAATCCTTTCAAAGGAGTTGAAGCATACCGCAACGATTCTCATATGTACAAAGAGGAATTCATGAAGGTGGTACTAGCAATGGACACAAATGAAGAACATAAGATTATATCTAATGATACTCTGGTGATTCCGGTCAAAGGACGTACCTCATGTCCTCAGTCTTCCAAACCACTTACTATCTATCTTCCTTCCAATGAGAAGCGACCTAAAGGTGATAGTCAAGAACAAAGGGAGCTCACCTCTTCTGAGCCTCTTGTAATCGATCTTTGTCGCAAGAAGCTCCCTCCGCCTTCTCGTTCCTTTTCTTTCCCTCTTGTCATCAATCTGACTAAGCCTGCTAATGCTAAAGTCCCTGTTGTAAATGATGGTGTAAAAATTAATAAAGCATCTCCTTTACAGAAGCATCTCCTTTACAGTATACTGATGTCTTTTACTATACTCAGTGTTATCAGGATATGCTAGATAGCTTTAAACCACTTACAATAGAAGTTGTATCATCTCGACGAAACGTGGTATCACTGGATTCAATACAAGAGTCGTACTTCTTAGTACCGTCTCGAAAGAAAGATAAAAAGCCTATATTCTTCAACAAAAGAGAAGAACCAAAAATCATGCTCTATAATGATAATAGAGATGATACATGAAGGCTACAATTACGACGCTATAGTCCACAATCCAAAGCTATCATCCGTAAAATAGGCTATGATTTCAGAATAGGTCTCAACATTGGTAAAATAAGGCGAACCCCTCTTTGTATTGTTGTTCCAAAAGGAAAATCACAACAATACCGCAGTAAAACGAAATGAGGACTAGGTTATACTTCACCACTTCCAACTCCGGAACCTTCTGAATCAGATGAAGAAGAACATTCAAACTCTTCTGATTCTATCTCATGGGATTCTGATACCAGCATCGGTCATGTTCATAAGGTGATTGTATCTTCTAACAAGGTGTCTGCCGAATTCTCAGAAGATGATAAAAGTGACATTGAAGAAGCTATTGAAATGGACCCTTGGGCACAAAGGATGGATAATCAGTGAGAACTTTGTTTTGAACAACGAGAACCACCTACTGAGGATCAACTGGTCCAAATCAATATTGGAGAGAAAGGTGCATCACAACCAATCTTTATTAGCAAAAATCTTCTAGAGGATGATAAACAAGAATTAATTTACCTTATTCGTGAATACATCGACGTCTTCGCCTGGAGTTACGAAGATATGTCGGGATTAGATCCTGAAATTGTAACTCACAAGCTTAACATTTTGCCGGATGCCAAACCGGTCAAACAACAACAATGGCGATTTAAGCCTGAAATAATGGATGCAATTGATGATGAAGTCAAAAAGCTTATAGCTTGTGGTTTTATCAGAGAAGAACAATATCCTAACTGGGTGGCCAATGTTGTACCAGTCCTGCAGAAGATCGGAAAGGTTCGAGTTTGCATAGACTTTCGGGATCTCAATGATGCTTGCCCTAAAGACGAATTCCCTCTCACAATTACTGATGTTATGATCGATAATACATGTGGATCCGAACGAATTTCTTTTATGGATGGGTTTTCTGGATATAATCAAATCTGGATGAATCCTGAAGATGAAAAACGTACTTCGTTTCGTACTCCTTGGAGAGTGTATTGTTATACAGTCATGTCGTTTGGTCTTAAGAACGCAGGTGCCACTTACCAGCGGGCTATGAGTACTATCTTTCGAGATCATTTGCGAAAGACTGTCGAATGCTATGTTGACGATATTGCTGTCAAAAGTCGCCTCAAAGAAGATCACATTCAAGATTTAAGAACTATCTTCAATCTAATGCGCCAGCATCAACTCAAAATGAACCCCGCCAAGTCTTTCTTGGGTGTCTCTAGTGGTAAATTTTTCGGCTTCGTCATTACCTCTAAAGGTATACACGTTGATCCCGAGAAGATCAAAGCCATTCAAGAGATGCATCCTCCACGCAACCTAAAAGAGCTACAAGGATTCCAAGGTCGGCTTGCGTACATCAGGCGGTTCATTTCGAATTTATCTGAACGTTGCAGACCATTTACTCAATTAATGAAGAAAGGTGTATCTTTCGTTTGGATGGAAGAATGTCAACGAGCATTTGATGACATAAAGTGGTATTTAATGAGCCTACCAGTTCTTGTACCACCGATCTCAGGAATACCTTTTTTAATGTATGTCCGGGCAATGGATCATTCATTGGGAGCTTTGCTAGCTCAAAAGAACAAGGAAGGTCATGAACAAGCCATCTACTATCTTAGCCAAACGATAATTGGAGCTGAACATCGTTACAGCCCAGTGGAGAAGGAACGTTTAGCCTTAATGTTTGCTGTTCAGAAGACAAAACATTACATCATAAGCCAAACTATTCATGTCATATCCCAAGTCAATCCTCTTCGAGTCTTAATGAAGAAACCAAGTACACTTAATTCTAGGCTTGCCACATGGGCCACATTATTAGCACAATATGATATGGTTTATGTTCCTCAAAAGTCGGTGAAAGGCCAAGCACTTGCTGACTTTTTAGAAGCTCATCCTGTTCCTGAAATATCTAAACTCTATGATGAGATTCCGGACGAAACTTTGGAATCAAATATGATCTCAGAAGAATTTCCTACTTGGAGATTATTCTTTGATGGAGCTTCTAGAATTGGACCTGGAGGTACTCTTATTGTGGGAGTGGGAATTGTTCTCGTTTCACCCGAGGGATTAACTATTCAAAGGGCTTATTCTTTAGACGAATCGTTCTCTAACAATGTGGCAGAATACAATGCCTTGCTCATTGGACTCCAATTGACTAAACAACTGGATATTGAATATCTCAAAGTATATGGCGACTCTAAGCTGATTGTTAATCAGGTTAGAGACATATATGAAGTCCGACATCAAGATTTGGTACCATACTATGAAGCAGCAACCAAGATAGCTTCTTCATTTAAAGGGTTCTTCATCGAACATGTACGTCAGACATGCAATACAGAAGCTGATGCCTTAGCTAACCTAGCTGCAGTGTTTGTAATTCCAGTCAAAAGGCAACAGATGGTTGTTATCTCTAACAGAGAACTATTCTGTGTTGAAAACAACCACAGCATTGAATTCAGCAACCTAACTAAAGTCAATGTCCTTAGCGAGGATTGGCAAGTACCTTTCATTGATTTTGCAGTGCATGACATTTTGCCACAAGATCCTAAAGAAGCTACAAGTATCCATCGTCGATCACTTCGATTCTATTATAATCATACTACTAAGACACTATATCGAAGAACTTTTGATGGATTACTCTTGAGGTGTCTCGCTGGTGATGAAGCAAAATAGATATTAAGTGAGGCTCATGATGGTGTTGGTGGAGCACATCATCCTGGTCCTAAACTACAGGATTGTATCCGACGTATGGGCTACTACTGGCCCTCTATGATATCAAATGCTATTTATTATGCAAGAAAATGCCGTACATGTCAAATTCATGCAGATTTCATTCACCAACCGTCGGAATTTTTTCATCCAACTGCAGTCTCATGGCCTTTTGAAGCTTGGGGCATGGATATAATTGGTCCCATTAATCCTCCTTCATCTAAAGGACATCGGTTCATCTTAGCTATAACTGATTATTTTTCAAGTGGGCCGAAGCTATACCTTTGGCGGAAGTGAAAACTAGTAGCATTATCAATTTTATCAAATATCATGTGATATACAGATTTGGTGTCCCTCGCTGAATCATCCATGATAATGGGCCACAATTTATCAGCCAGACGTTTAATAGGTTCTGTGATGACAACAGAATCAATAATATCGCCTCTACAGCCTATAATCCCGTGGCTAACGGGTTGGCTGAAGCATTCAACAAAACTATTATCAAACTCCTTAAAAAGTTTGTCTCAATTAACAAATGTAATTAGAGTGATAAACTCGGAGAATGTCTATGGGCATATCGTATTACCGTCCGTAACCCCACAGGTAGCACACATTTTTCTCTGGTATATGGATGTGAAGCTGTGCTACCTTTGGAAATTCAAATTCCATCATTGAGAATCGCCATTGCTAATGAGCTTACTACAGACAATAATGATCGTCTTCGACTTCAGGAATTGGAGGCGCTCGACGAGAAAAGGTTATTAGCTCAACAGTATATCGAACTTTATCAGGCCCAGATTTCAAAAGCTTTCAATCGCAAAGTCAGAGTGCGAACATTTCAAGAAGGCGAGTTGGTTCTTACAGTCAGACGTCCTATGACTATGACATATATGAGCAAAGGCAAGTTCGAAGCAAAATGGGAAGGACCGTATGTGGTAAATAAAGTCTTCTCCAATGGAGCCTATCAATTAACATATATGGATGGCAGAGTTGCTATGATGCCCATCAATGGGAAATTTCTAAAAAAAATATTATATATGAAAACAAAATGTACTTTATTTTCAGAGACATGATGTAAATAAAAATTTATTTTTTATTCAAAAGCATAATGGAATTACATAATATTACAGACGGGGAGGAGGCCCTGATCCTTCATAATTAAATACAAAGTTTACCAACCGTTCAAACATCTCATTGTCTGAACGCACCGGGAACTCACAAATAGCCATCCTCAATGCCTCTTCTTCGACAGTTTTTCCATGCTCCACTAACTTGGAGATCAAATCCTGTCTTGGTGCAGGAGGAACAGTTGAGCCTTCGCCCCTTTCTTTTTGAGAAGGCACTGGAGACTCAGCGAGGGAAGTCTTGGTTTCTTCTTCAGTCTTCGGAGCAATCAAATCTTTGGAAGACATTTTTTCTTGCACAAGAAGAAAAGAGATTGACAATATTTACAAAAGTTTTGTTCTATTTATAAGCAGAACAACTAAGTAATCATCCTTGAGAACTAATGCGACTTTTGGAAAGAGGCACAACTATTCATTCATTTCTAACGGTTCATTCATAACCGACTCTTCATCTTCCCTTCTTCGAAACCGACGTGCTTGATTCATTCGCTTTCTTCTTCGAAAGTTTAAACGACCATTCATTCATTCAATATTTCTTCCTCGAAAATTGAAGTGAATGATCACCCATTCATTCATCATAGTGAGAGATCATGCCTCTTACGAACTTGAATTCCAAACAGTCACGTCAAAACAACTTGCCACATTCATAATCCTCTCAGGATTCTGTTATCTATGACAGCATAGCTAAATCAAATTATAAAAAAACAGAGAGAATAATGAGACAATTATTTCTTTATTCCTTCTTTAAAAGCGTAGATACATCTTGATGAAAATCTGTTTACATCTTGGATTTTTATTCTAATGAAGGTCTATTAAATCTTTGGATCTTCCCATCGATAATGAAGGTCTATTACATCTTTGGATCTTCTTATTTGTTGGTGGCAATTCTTTGTCGTCTCGACCTGAAGCAACGAGCCAGACAATAGAATTAACTCTGGTCTTCTCTCTCAGAAAGACGAGAGGAGAACCACAGAGTGCAGTAGCCCAAAGATGAGCTGTTGTCAATACAACTGGTGGAGAGAAGACAGCCCGCCAAGGGAACTAGGAACGAGATCACCCTTGTGATACAATTCCTAGTTCTGCAACTTCACCATCCAACTCTCATGTGTATAGGCACTTTCTACCATCCGAGGAAGACCCTTCTTAACATGAAGAGTCCAGAGCTGTCTGATTTGAGTGTCAGAACCACATGAGCTGTCTGATGTGAGTATCAGAAGAATGTTTTCTACAACATCCAAATCACCAATGCCAGTTCTGAAGTAGCTCGCTAACTAAGTCCCGGCAAATATCAATGAAACAAGAGAAGTTTGCAGAATCTATCAGCAGTATGCATCTACAAACAGGCGCACATCAATATTGCGTCTACGAACAGACGCACATCAGCATTGTGCCTACAAACAGGCGCACATCAGCACTACGCCTACAAAACAGGCGCATATCAGCACTAAGCATTGATCAAACAAGTGTATGTTAGCAATACGTGCCTCTGATCGGGGCTAAATACTGGACCACAGTGTGCGCCTATTCTCAAAAATAGTTAGCGCATATCTACAGTATCTCACCATGCAGATCGATACTTGTCTCCAAAAGTGGTACGAAAGAAGAATATTCATACCATTGATTCTTCGTCGAGACTTACCAATTTTTGAAGACACAGCATGCATGCAAATAACATCAGGATGAAGTGGCGCAAGTGAAACCTTATGGGAAGACATTTGTTTTGAGAGAGTATGAATGATTCTTTCATTTCTGGATGTCCTTTTTAAAGAGGTTAAAGATGAGGTGGGTGCGTCGTTCTAGGATCCTATTTTGGGAAAGAACTAAAAATGGGCATCTAAGACCGTGTAACGACTGCCACGTGTTCTTCAGAAGAAACAGTAAAATGAAGAATTATCTAAAAGAATATGTCCATGAGCATCTTTCGAAATCACAGCCACACAAAATCAGAAAATTTAGGTTTCATTGCATAAAATGGGTGGACCCCTACAATCAAAGACATAAAAATAAAAAGTTGTTCTGCCTAGAACATTATTTCTTGTCCTTGCCTTCATTAGTCTGACAAAGGGCGGCGTCCAATTCTTGCATGGTGCGGATCCCCGAGCGACGCATCAGGTTAAGAAATCCCTCCGAATTGCCGTGCTCCTCATAGGACGATCCGCCACTTGAGCGATTGAAGACTGACGGGGTTAAACCGAAACAATTCAAAAAGTTCACTGCCCTCAAAGCTGGGTCCGCCTCCAACAAAAAAGTTGTAGGCTCAACATCATGTCCCACTTCAGGAGACTTGATTGCGGTGTCAGCATTGGTCTCCATCTCTTTCTTCTTGGGGGCCATTGAAGAATAGAAGTGAAGAACAAAGCACAAAGATCAACTACTACATATATATCAACAAATTGACTCTTCATATTCCTCAAGGGAAACTGAAAACAATCAATGAAACTCCAGAAGACGAAGAGAGGATTGAGTATTTTCGAGAAAGGTATTTAATCGTGATGACCGAGCATTATCCGACGCAACTTGACTTAGTCAAAACTTTTCTAAATTCAAAGTATTCCAAAACTTTGCAATATTTTTAAGTTTTAAAAACTTTGAAGGGGGTCTTGTAGAGTCTAAAAATCAAGTTGCACCTTGAATATACTGGTCAGTGATCAAATTGTACCCCAAAAATTAGGTTGTGCCATTGATATGAAGCTCAGAGAACAGACTGCGCCGCTGATCAGGTTGCGCCTGATATCAGACTGCGCCTAGTTTTTTTATGCCAAAACCTACGTGGAATCAGACACTTAATGGTCATCATTACCTGACAACACTGACAACTGACACAACAGTGAACGAGGAAAATCTCTTCGAATCCCGTGAAATTGTGCCGCTCAAGGAAAGTTGGTGGATAGCTGTCATGTACACTTCGTGAGTTGCGCCCAGGCGCAATCTAAACAAAATCCTTAGTTGTGCCTAGGCGCAACCTGAATGAATTTTGCTCAGAAGCTGCCACGTGTGTAGGCGCAGCCCAAATCAAGCGCAGTTTGACTTGTTGACTGAAGCTCGCGCAACCTGATAAAGTTGAGACAACTTACATTCTAAAGCAGGATGATGTGGCGCACATACCACTAATCTCTCAAGATGTGTCTACTATCCTGTACATGACCACACGCATCTCAATCATATGATGTCACGCGTCTAAATGCAGTTAGTACACGATTGACAACTGAATAAAAGTTGGAACAACAGGAGGTTGGCGAAACTCAATGTGGCACAATCCAGCCGCGCGCACCATCAGAATAACTGCTAAAACAGTTATTTCGAGAACTCTATAAATAGAGTTTTCAATCATTATCAGAGACACAGACAGACAGAGATCAAGAATTCTTGTAAAATTGCTGTTGCGTTCTCTAGAGGCTACAGTCTTCAAGTTCACATAGTCCAAGGGATAAAGTGATCGTCTTCTGATCAGATTCCTAAAGTTGTACTTCCCTAGAATTCATTGTACATTGTACTCTTTTACAAGTTTGGAATAAACAAATTTTGCATTTTGCAAACAACTTTGAGACACTTAAAGAGCCTCAAGAAAATCCACAACATTGACGTTTTGGTGATCATCGAACCCAAAATCCCTCACAAAAAAATAAAGTCCATCCAGCTGCAGTTGGGTTTTCATTTTGCTATGGCAGGATGCCACGACATCTGGATCCTCCATGCTGCGGAAGTGACACATGGCATCATCAATGACTCTAAGCAAGCACTGACTTGTTGGAAAGAACACCCCTTGCTCCAGTCCCGGGCGATTTTGTCCGCAGTCGACGGGAGCTGCGACATCCCTGAGCGCAAGTAGCTTTGGGACTCCCTTATAGACATCCACAATAATGACAGCAACATCCCATGGCTCTGCGTTGGCGACTTCAACATTGTCACTTGCAGAGAAGAGAAATTGGGAGGCCGCCCACCCCCCTCATCGGCGATGAAAAAATTCAACAACTTCATCTTTGGAGCACAATTGTCCCCGCTGCAGTACCTAAGCAGCACATTCATATGGTGCAACATGCAAGAAGGGGCTACGTGCCAATATTCTCGTCTCGATCGTGCTTTCATCAATTCTTAGTGGACGGACCTAGAGCGGAACTCCAGACTCACGCACCTCAATTCCACAGAATCGGACTATTCCCTTCTCCACATCGAGATTAGCAGAAAGACCAGTCAGTATAAGAAAAACTTTTGGTTCCTTACGCTTTGGACTAATCATCCGCAGTTCAATGACATTATTGAGGCAGCATGGAAAGGGCCCGATGATCTCGATCCCCTTGAAAGCGTGGCAGTAAAACTGGAAGCCATGCGAAAAGTGCTCTCACGATGGAGCAAGGAGGCTTACGGTGACATTTTCCAGGTGGTCCGCGTCGCCGAATACGACGTTACCCGAGCGAAGATCATGTTCGCTCATTACGGTTCCCAGTGGCCCGTGCCTCCCTTTATCTCACCAAAGCGTTTCTGAAATACTGTCTCAAAGTTGAAGAGGAATTTTGGATACAAAAAGCCAGGCTGACTTGGGACACCGAAGGCGACAAGAACACGAAATACTTCCACTCCTGCGTCAAGGGCCGTAGATAACAACTCAACCTCTACCAGATCACAGATGAGAGCTGAACCAATCTCACAGAGTAATGGGACATCCAGTCAGCCGCTTCTTCCTTCTACAACCAGTTGTTTACCAAAGACGTCATTCACATAGACGAGGAATTTTTGGCGGTCATCCCTCGGATGATAGAAGACTGTGACAACATCCAGCTGCAGCTTCAGCCCTCCGATCTCCAAGCTAAAGATGTCGTATGGTCGCTCAACGAACATGGTGCTCCTGGTCCGTGTAGAAGCATGGAAAAGATGGAGTTTATGCGAATCATCACTCCATACGGCCAAGAGAAATCAAGCCGCAGAGGAAAGGCTCTCGAAGA
Organism: Iris pallida; assembly: GCA_029216955.1. NCBI lineage: Eukaryota > Viridiplantae > Streptophyta > Magnoliopsida > Asparagales > Iridaceae > Iris > Iris pallida. Next base: position 12,711,567 of record JANAVB010031215.1, on the reverse strand, counting down.
TCCCCTGCAGCCAAGTGAAACTAAGCCGTAAACGGAGGGCTCCTAGAGACACTATACGGCTAAGAAAAACTCGAGCCGCAGAACCGAGGCTCTCAAAGACCCCTGCAGCTAAGTGGATTCGAGCCGCAGAGGGCTCTCGAAGATCCCATGCGGCTAAGTGAAACCAAGCCGCAGAAGCAAGGCCCTCGAAGATCCCATGCGGCCAAATAAAACCAAGCCGCAGAAGCAAGGGTCTCGAAGATCCCATGCGGCCAAGTGGAGCCGAGCCGCTGAAGAAAGGCTCCTAAGGCCGTTATACGGCCAAAATGATTCAGGCTCTACATTGTGGGGGGGGGGACACGTGGCAATTGACCAAGTCTCAACTACCCAGATTTGCTACAACACGAAATCTAAACAACCCCCACCAGCTGGCAGCCCAAGATCGAGTCTTTGTGTGCTGTTACAGACACGTGGCCACGTGGCCCTCTATGTGGCCCAAAATTTGCTTTATGCAGGAATCACTATAAATAGCAGGGTACCACATCCATGCTAAAGGTTGGCAATCAAAGGCTGACAAATTTCTTCAAGAGCAAAGACTGTGTCTGATAGTCCAAGGAGTAAGGCAGAGTTGCTATACTTTCCCGAGCCTCCATCGTCACCCCCAGAATAAAAAAATTAAACAATTGTTCTTAGATTATTTCATAGGATTTATTTCTAGGCTTTCTTTTGTACAAGCAAGTATGCAATCAAGTTCAATTCATCTATAATTCTTGTTCTTAATATTTTAATGGCAAATACGATGGCGACTCTACAGGGGACTTCCTTCTCCTCTGATGAGATGGTGGTGATGCAATCCGACGCGTCCAAGCTCGGCTCTACGCAGCAAATGCTTGTGGTTCGTTTTGACCAATAAGCATTCAAAGAAATGCTCTCTGAAGGGAGTGCCAACCCGTCACAGAGGTAAGCCAATCCGAAGAGAATCCGCAGGACGTCAAAGCGCAAAACTGTTGCCCTCGCCAGGTTTTCGAAGAAGCTCCTTCTTCGGCCCAAGACGGTGATCAAAGCTCTCATGCGGCCTTGCTTCCAACCGCAGAGAACCCCACTGTCCCCAAGTCCAGCAAAGGAAAACACTATGATGCTGAGTTTTTGGGGGCACAAGGGAAATCCATGTGGACGAAGAAGAGGCCGCATAAGAAAAATGGGCAGTCTGCCTATGTGACAAACAACTCTGGCTGCAGGCAGATGGCCCATGCGGCAGCCAATCCTGGCCGCCTATAGGCTGCCTCATGCAGCCTTGTCAGAAGCTCTATTTTCGACCGTATCTCATGCGGACCCGACCCCATGCGGCCAATTAAGAATGTGGAATATTCTAATCTGGACTCTTCTTACTATGCGCCTTCAGGTGCTAAGTCGAAGAAGTCTAGGGTAGTGCGGGCCCAATTAGCCCAGTCAACTATCCAAGCTGCTGACCGTCAGCGGGCACCGTTAACTGTTATACGGGCTCCTGATGGAAAGTTGTACAGAACCACTCGCGTCCAGCCCTCCAGGACAAACGGACAGGATGGGTCTCAAAGTCTTCCAATTATGAGCGTGTGCAAGTGCTTTTACTAGCCTCGGATCAGGGAGCAAATATGATATCTACTCACTCGTGCGCTCAGGATACCCGAGCCCACAAAACAGATGCAAAGGTAGATCAATCTGCTCTCGACTTGCGAGAAGTACCCATCCACAAACGCAAGAAGAGAGAGAGGCAACCTTGGCATACGGTGAGCCCTCTCTAGGACATCATTGTATCCAAGTTGTCATCAACTGCTGCTGCGATAAGTCGGCAGCACCTGAAGATCGACAGTCCATTTTCTAACGACTGTACCAGCCAGCACCTGTCCGACGACAACTCGAGAAACAGGTACAAATTTTGGGAGGCGAGGATTTCCTTTCACCTCCTGTAATTCAACTCGGAAGGTTCCTGCCGACAAGGAAGGAAAGAAGACAGGCTCCTCCAGCCCGACAATCTAAGCCAACACTGCAAGGAAACTCTCATCTGGAGGATTGCCGCCGACAACCACATGGGGTGTCTACCAGGGCACCTATTCCAAAAAAAGGCTTCCAACACTCGGGGGTGCATCCTCGACCTCCCTGGGGGTAGATGAAGCTGGGGGTAGAAGTCCCCTCAATGCATGCGACAACTCGGTGTTCCAAGAGCATAGACAGGGGGTAGCGATCCACTAGAATTATACAACAGACTTAGACGTCCACAAGGGTAACCGCCTTTGCCAAGATGATGCAGCTTCCTGCACAGAGGGTGGCACCCCTTCCAAATCCGAGGAGGAGGACATTCCGACGTTCCCCGACGATTTCTCTATACGAGGGTACGATACGAAAAGCACATCCTCTATAGTCCCATCTGTCTCTCCCCACCTATGGACAGTATTCATGGCAGAAGATGATCATGCAGCACATCCTCTATAGTCCCATCTGTCTCTCCCCGCCGACAACCACATGGGGTGTCTACAGATCGACAATGTTTAGAAGTACTTGAAGCCATGCTCCTATCCTTGGTCAAGTCAGAAGACAAAATCAAAGCTGCTGTGCCGACTCAACCAGCAAGGACGCCTGGACAAACAAGCTTGGGACCCGCAGTCAATACGGACTCCAACGCGACCGCTCCTCCTTTGGGTGACAATCCTCGAGGAGCATTCGCTCCTATAGCTACAGGCAAAGCCAGGAAGGCAAGGAGGGAAGTCTAGGAGCTTCGAGCAATGTTCAATGCCCGAGACTTCTCCCGGGACCTCAGAATACGACAGTCATATCCCGTTGCGTGGAGAGATGTTCCTTTTCCACTACAGTACAAACCGTTTTATATTGATTCGTATGACGGGAAGACCTCTGCCAGCCGGTATATGACTTATTTTGAGGTCACAACAGACCACTTGCCGTACAGTGACGCCATCCTCACACGATTATTTATCGGAGCATTGGAGGGAATCGCGTTCGACTGGTACCGCAACCTTTCGGACAACTGCATCCATTCCTTTGACGGCTTCAAACACATGTTCCTGGAAATATTATACGAAGTAGGACATGATTTGACGATGTCGTCTCTCATGGACGTCGTTCAGGAAGAAAGGAAGCTAATGAGAAACTACATCGAGCAGTTCCGCCAAACCGCAATGAGATTGCCCCAAGGCAATTCCGAAAGCTCCTTGATTGAAATCTGCCAGAAGAAGTTGCTCCCTGTAATCAGCCTCTGGATGGGCGAAGATCAGTTCAGGGATTGGACGACCTTCATAATAAGCGCTACCAATACGGAGGTGAAGTTAAAGAAGGCTCACCAGCTGGGATTACATATCCCTGATGGAGAGGACAAGGGCAAACTTCCTGGTAACGCCCCCAATAACAACAACAATGGCGGCACCACCAATAACCGAGATACCAAAGGCAAACAGGCCATGGTCGCTGGTACGACCAAAAAGCTTGAACAAAAGCAGGCAGAAGCTCAGTGGCCCAAGGTGAATTAATTATTTGAAGATAGTCATGTCAAGCCTATCTTCGGCATGCTCTTGCAAAGGGATAGGATCCAACTCCTCCACCAAGGTGCGAGCCTCGAGCGACGGAGATGGAGGACCCAAAATATTGCCACTTCTACTGCTATGTCCATCATTTCACTCATGATTGCTTTCAATTAAAGCGGTACATCTAGAATCTTATCGAATCCAAAGCTTTGTTACTAGATTTCGAAGAGGTTACCGTGGCTGCGAACATGGTATCAGTTCAGTTCGGTGACTTTACCTAACAAAAACTCAAGATGGGGTAATACCTGTCCCCCGAGCAACGATGGAGGTTACTAATCTTCTACCTGTCCGGGACCAGACGACTGGTATGGTGCCTCTCACCACGTCACGAGGAGAGATCATGTGGGTGCACCAAGATCTAGTTTCCGAAGTTACATAGGCGGTGCCATCTTCAACCAACAAAAAGAAGGACATTAAGTCCAGATCCTGCCATACAATTTCAGCCGAAGCTGAGGAGGCTGCGGCCGTTGTTACCCGATCTGGTGCATAATTCCAACACACTTTGGGTAATTCAGTCGAAGACCCTCAGCCGGCAACGCTGCCTACTACTGATGTTTCGGGGCCATCTCAGCCTCCAGCGGCGGACAGGTCCAAGCCGAAGGAAACCCCATTCGACAGACCGCTCCGTAAAGATATACCTTAGGGACTGGAGAGACCTTACAACTTTGACATACTAGCACAACTGGCTAATATGCTAGCAAAGTTGTTGTTATACGAGCTCCTAAGGCTCTCCAAGGATCTTCGTATCGCATTGAGCGAAGCACTCTAAAATGCTGACGCCTACTTAGCCAGGTCAAGCCTATACGGGAGGATGCGTCAACAAATCTCCAGGGCAGCAATTGTGCTGACGCAATACCCAATATCGTCTTCACCCTACCGGACATGTTAATCAAGACCAACTTGCATGATCGTCCCTTGTACTACACTGGATACATAGGCGACATCAAGGTGGATCGGATGCACATCGATCCTAGCTCGTCAATAAGCATTATCCCAAAAAGCTTGCTTCAACTCCGCGACATCCCTATACACCAACTAGTGGCGACCAACACTGCCATTAGCGGTTTCAACTCGGAAAGGAGCTATCCCCTGGGAAAGATCCGCTTGAAATATCCGATTGGCTACCTGAAGAAGGAGGTTACCTGCTATGTCATAGACGCAGATACGTCCTATAATATCCTCTTGGGGCATCCGTAGATACATGACTATATGATCGTGCCATCTACACTCTACCAATGCTTCAAGTATGTCAGTAAGCACGGCTTCGTGAAGACGGAATTCACCGACATCGATCCCTTTAAAGGGGTTAAGTCTTACTATACTTCGGAGGCTTGTCTATATGAAGAATCCAAGAAGCACATAACTGATGAACTAGAGGCCATAACAAGGTCAGAGGAACCTTAGAAAATCTATCTCCAGGCCTATAAACCGGGAAAAGTCGCACCCCTTGTCGCAACTTTGCATAAAGAGGTGCCCGGTTCCCCTGCCCCAGCTGTGCAGTTGGAATCGATGGTCATCCGACTCCCAAGGTCCAGCCAGGAGCCAAAACCCGTCGTAGGGCCGATGGTGGTCCGATTGCCAAAATCCAATCAAAGGCGATCGGAAGATGCGAGGCCCTCTATGGAGCCGATGATGATCCGATTGCCAAAATCCAATCAAAGGCAATCGAAAGATGCAAAGTCCTCTATCGAGCCGATGGTTATCCGTCTCCCCAAGACGAGCCGGCAACCAAGTCTTGATCCGAGGCCCTCAGGCAAGCCAATGCCACAAGTAGAACCCTTGGTGATCAAGCTGCCCAAGATAGCGTCCCAACCTCCGGTCATGTAGGGGGTAGCTGAAGAGGAGGCAGAACTCGCAAGATATCTGGTTGCACAGGTGGATAGTCCCTCTCCTGATAATGTAATCCCTGTAGACAAAATTCCTTATTTCATCAATAAGAGGCTACCTTTGAACTACCCTGAGTGCAATCTGATGTATACTGTAGAGCACGGTCTGGATATTAACCTACATACACAAGTGACAACCGTCCATACCGCAAACCGACTTACTCCTATTAGAGGTGCCTACTTCCTAGTCCCTGACAGAAGAAAAGGGGATCATACGATCATTATTGGCCGAAAAGAAGGTCCTCAATCTTTCATGCCAGAAGAGTTCGATCTCGAACCCAAAACTGGAAGATTTCTGCTCTACCTTTATAGTCCCCAAGCCAAGTACTTCATGCAAAAGCAGGGGTACGACATGGAGACTACCCCAGGTCAGAATTACGGTAATAGCTGGCGATCTCCTCTATAGATATCAGCCCTGGCTGGGAAACCTCAGAATTATTATAGCAAGTCCAGACACGGTCTCGGTTATGTTACACCAGTAACAACACCCGAGAGTTTCGATGTGGAATGCCAGTGGCATCCTCACTCATCCGAATCGCCTACATACGATTTCGATGATAGCATTGGGAATATATTCAGGTAGATATTGTCTGTCAACATGGCATCCGCTGACATTGAAGAGAAAGATGAAGATCTATTTGAACCTCTTGAATTGGAGCCATGGGCCCAACAACTGGGTGCATAATGGAAGAAGCGCTTTGAACAACGAAACCCTCCTACTGAAGACGAAGTCATGCAAGTTGACCTCGGCAACGAATCCTCTCCAAAGCCAATCTTCGTCAGTAAAAGCCTGATGGACGGCGAGCGGGAGTCATTGTTACAACTCGTCAGTGAATATATTGACGTTTTTGCTTGGAGCTATAAAAACATGCTAGGGCTAAAACCTGAGATCGTACTTCATAAGCTCAATATTCATCCAGACACAAAACCAGTCAAACAACAGCAACGACGGTTCCGTCCATACATTATGAACTCCATCGAAGCGGAAGTAAACAAGCTTATAGCTAGCGGTTTCATCCGCGAGGAGTAGCACCCAGACTGGATAGCTTATATAGTACCGGTCGTCAAGAAGAATGTAAATATCCAAATCTGCATCGACTTTCTCAATCTGAATACGGCATGTACTAAGGATGAATTCCCTCTTCCCATCACCGACATAATGATCGATAGTACGTGTGGCTTCGAACACATGTCCTTTATGGATGGCTTTTCAAGATACATTCAAATCAAAATGCCTCATGATGATAAGAATCATACGTCATTTCAAACACCGATCAGCGTGTATTGTTACACAGTTATGCCCTTCGGCCTAAAGAATGTCGGTGCTACATATCAATGAGCAATGAGTGTCATCTTCAGAGATCACTTGCGCAAGATGGTGCAGTGTTACGTTAACGACATCGCCGTTAAAAGCCGCTCCAAGGATGATCACTTACACAATTTGAGGACAGTGTTCGACCTTATACGAGCGCACAATCTGAAGATGAATCCCACCAAGTCTATCCTGGACGTGTCCAGCGAGAAGTTTTTGGGCTTTGTCACTACTTCTCGGGGTATTCACATAGACCCCGATAAAACAAAAGCAATCCTAGAGATGAACCCATCGAGGAACCTCCGTGAACTCTGTGGCCTTCAGGGAAGACTAGCCTACATCCGGAGGTTCATATCTAACCTCTCAGGGTGATATCAACCATTCGCACAACTCATGAAGAAAGGCATCTCTTTCGTATTGAATGAGGAATGTCAACACGGCTTTGATGATATTAAGGAATACCTGTCGAATCCGCCGATTCTGGTAGCCCCGGTCGCCGGAAAGACCTTTATGCTCTATGTACGGGCAATGGAACACTCCCTCGACACCTTGCTAGCACAGAATAATGACGCAGGGCATGAACAAGCTATCTATTACCTCAGCCGAATGATGGTGGGGTCAGAGCATAGGTACAGTACCGTGGAGAAGGAATTCCTTGCCTTGGTGTTCGCCATTCAGAAAACACGACACTATGTGACAGGGCAGACCATCCATGTTGTCTCACGAGTTAACCCCCTTAGGATTTTCATGACCAAGCCAGGCGCACTCAGTTCTCGTTTAGCCACCTGGGCGATACAGTTATCCTCCTATGACATGGCTTTCGTTCCACAGAAAGCTGTCAAAGGTTAAGCCTTGGTCGACTTCTTCGCAGCCCATCCAGGCTCAGAACCAACCAGAATTCATGAAGAAATCCCAGACGAAGTTATTAACTCAAACATGACTTCACATAATGTTGTTTGACGAATGTTCTTCGACAGTGCTTCAAGGACGGGCCCCAAGGTTATATCGTCGCTGGAGTCGGGATAGTATTAATTTCTCCCTCTGGATTGGTAGTCAATCGGGCATACTCTCTCACAGAACCTTGTTTAAATAATGTAGCCGAATATAATGCTTTGGTCATCAGACTCTGACTCGTAAAAGAAGTGGGGGTCGAATACCTGGAAGCATATGGCGACTCACAGTTGATTGTTAATCAAATCAGAGGCTCATACGAGGTTCGCAATGCGGACCTGATTCTTTATCATCAGACAGCAATTGTCACCATTACAACCTTGAAAGGGTTCTTTATAGAGCATGTCCCTAGGCTCCAAAATATAGAAGCCGACGCCCTAGCAGGCCTCACCGCTTCTTTGGCGGTTCTAAATCATGCTCATCATCTGTCCCAAAAACAACGTTCAACTAGGTACGAGTTACTCCGCCCAGATAGCCAATGACGTGCAAGACTGGAGACTCCCGTTCATTGACTTCACAGTCTATGGAATCCTACCAGAGAATGTGAAAGAAGCAACTTCAATCAGAAAGCATTCTCTCAGATTCTTTTATGACAGAAAAACAAAATGTTATATATATCGACGATCCTACGATGGGCTACTATTAAGATGCCTGTCAAATACATAAGTCAAAGAATCCCTACGCGAGGGTCACGATGGCGTTTACGGGGCTCACCAACCTGGCCCGAAGTGGCAAGACCATCTCCGTCGGATGGGCTATTATTGTCCTACAATGGTAGCAGATGCAGTCGATTATGAAAAGAAGTGTAAGGCTTGTCAGATCCATGCAGATTTCATATATCTGCCATCCGAATTCTTGCACCCAACAGTGGCCTCTTGGCCATTTGAAGCATAGGGAAAGGACACCATTGGCCCAATTATCCCGCCGTCGTCTAGGGGACACCAGTTTATACTTGCAATCACCGACTACTTCTCCAAGTGGGCGGAAGCTATTCCGTCGGCAGAGATAAAGACATCAAACGTGATTAGTTTTAAAAAAATATCACGTCATTTACCGTTTTGGACTGCCCCAAAGGATCATTCATGACAATGGTCCGCAGTTCGCAAGCCATGCCTTCTATCGATTCTGTGATAAGAATCAGATTCAGAATGTGCCTTCAACGACATACAACCCATCGGCTAATGGTCTGGCTGAAGCTTTTAACAAGACCATAAAATCAAGCAGCTCAAAGAGTTCGTGTCTTCAAACAAGCGTGACTGGAATGAAAAGCTTGGCGAATGTTTATGGGCGTATCGTACTACGTCGGACGGCAACAGAAAATACACCGTTCTCCCTGGTTTACGGGAGCGAGGCAGTTCTCCTATTGGAGACCCAGATCCCCTTATTTTGCGTGGCCCCTACTTATTGGTTGACGTCGGACGATAACTACCGCCGACGGCTACAAGAATTAGAAGCCTTAGACGAGAAGCATTTGTAAGCTCAACAAAGTATCGAGCTCTATCAAGCACGTATCTCTCGGGCCTTCAATAAGAAAGTCAAGCAGAGGACATTCCAAGTAGGCGATCTCGTCTTGGCCGTTCGCAGACCGATGGTCATGACTCACAAAACCGTCTACAAATTCTAGCCCAAATGGGAGGGTCCATTCATCATCGAGACCGTATTCTCCAATGGCGCATACCGGCTCACGAAAGAGAACGGAGACTTGCTCATGATGCCCATAAACGGCAAGTTCCTGATGAAATACTATGTCTAAGGACATGCTGGTACTTCTTCAAACCACCAAATCTCCCAGACTGTCGAGTTATGTACACCAAGTACCTCTGAACTTATACTCAATTAGCTCCGAAAGGATTCATATTGCATCCCCCTGGGTGACAAGTCATGTATACTAAATACCTCTGAACTTCCACCCTGATGCTTCACCCCGCCGAAGTTCACCAGAATTATTGTCATCTCTGAGAAAACTTCCTGGTCCTGATTATCGTGTGTCATGTCCATATTACCTCTGATACCGATAGTCTCTTGACTTAACACCTGTACCCAACCCGGGATAAAATCACGGTGTTAAGACCACAAAACCTATCACGTCCATATTACCTATGTTGGGTTTTGTCTCAAAATCTATTACTCGCACCACCAGTGCGCAGAAGAGTAATAGGTCCACCAAAAATTATTCATGATTATCGTATGTCATGTCCATATTACCTATGATATAGATAATCTCCTAACTTAACACCCGTACCCAACCAGGGATAAAGTCACAGTGTTAAGGCTACAGAACCTATCACGTCCATATTACCTCTGTTAGGTTTTGTTTCAAATCTATTACCCGTACTACCAGTGCGCAAAAGGGTAATTGGTCCACAAAAATCATTCAAATCTATTACCCATACTACCAATGAGAAAAAGGGTAATAGGTCCACAAAAATCGTTCAAATCTATTGCTTGCATCTCCAGATGCACAAAAGGGCAATAGGTCCACAAAAAAGTCCCCAAGTGGGATGTCCTCTACCAACCACAAACGCTGTATTAGCCCCCCTAGTACAAGCACTTCAGACATCACAAACAAAGAATGAAGTGAATGTATTCTTTTATTCAAACTCAGTTACATTCATGAGGCTACATCTCCAACAATAATAATAAAAAGGGGAAAAAGTTGAAGGGAAAATCCACTACTCATCAGCAATACATAGCTTAGTGAGTATGTCTTCCATTTATGCTGTTGGGCGCTCGATTTTCAGTTTGGCTCGACATTCAGCTTTCTAGGTCAGTTTTTCAGCATCTTCAAGATGTGCATGAGCCTGCCAGTTGTCCTCCACCTTCTTCAGTGCACCCTCCAGAGCGGCAGAGGCTCGTGTGACCTTATCAGTTTCCTCGCAGACCCTATCTCTCTCTCGACGGGGGCTTGGAGCTCAGTCTCCAGAGATGCCAGCTTGGCTTGGAGCTGGAGGATCTGCTCGTTAGTTTCATCCATAGCACGAACGGTGGTCTCCTCATGAGCTAGGTAAAACTCTCCCTTTTGGCTCAGCTTGTCATACTTAAGAGACAACTTTTGGAGGTCTTTCTCCAAGGTAGGCTTGGTTGTCTCCAGTACAGCCTTCACTTTTTCCACGGCTGTTATGAGAAAGGCACGCTCCTGTTCCACTACAGCGGGTACGTCGACCTGTCATAGTTGTTGCAATTGGGTTAGGTGTCGATCACCCTCTACCAGTTTGTGCTCTTAAAAAGTAGCCATCCCTTCTCCACCGGGGAGCATCTTCAGCAGTTCAATCTGACCACAGGCACAATGACGAGCTACGGCGAATGACGTTCCTCTCCTCAAAGCAGCTTCAACCTTCCATTCTGAATGGCGGTAAAAGCTCTCGACTACGTCCTTTGACGACTCGTCTAAGTTTTGTAAAGAGGACGGCGTCGAAGGGATAGCAGCTAAGGAAGCTGAAGGCGTCTGGGAAGGAGGCGTGGCGGAGCTTGACGACCCTGTTTGAAAGGAAACAAACTCCGAGCGATGAGATTTCATCGCGGCAGCAATCTCATCATCTACGGTCCGAAAAAGCTGAAAACTGGGCAGAGCAAAAAGTTCAACTTCCGGGGAAGATATGCAGCTTCAAACGATCCCGCATCCACCAAAGAGGTTGAAGGAGCCGCAACTTTTGTACTCAATACGGTGGAGGGCCCCTCGACTCGAACTGGAAGGGGAGAAGGGACACTTCTTGCTTGTACCAGGTCAGCCCCTGGATCCTCTTCTATCCCTTCCTCTGCGGCCACATCCACCATCGATAGTGGAGAGGCAGGCCCTATAGGTCCAGAACAACCGACAATCAGCTTGACCCGAAGAAGATGGAGTTGAAGCAAAAAAAATCTCTTCATTAGTAAGAATGTGACATATCTTACCAGAGCTGGGGGGCAAAGACTGGGGCTCAGTCGGAGTGGTCTCAGCTCCTCCCGTCGCCTCCATATCTTATGTAAGGTCAGCAACAACGCTCAAACCACCCACGTCTACCTCCTCAGCCCCTGTTGCTTCGGGCAGAGATGTAATCATATCGACACTAGTTTGTGAGGACCCCACAGCTTCAGGGTCAGATCCCAGAGAGGGAACCGCACGGACAGCATATGGTGACATAAGGTTTCCTTTCTCCGATGCCTGCAAAGAAGAGCCTTCAGATAATGTTCCGAGAACAACATTGGGGCTTGTCATGAAAGAACTTACCCCCATGTTGATTTTAGTGTCACTATCCATTTCCTCGACGGTAGGCCTACGGAACCCAGCCGGAACTCGCTTCTGGGAACGAGGCCTATCAGTGATAGGGGTTCAGGCCTATTTCGTTTATGCATAGGGTTCGATACAGGAGAAGGCGCATGCGTCCCCAAAGGACTTACATAGGGCTGGATATCTTCAGAGTTATCCTCCTCCTCCTCCGTACTGTCAGAGTCAGAATCAGAAGCTTTCCTCTTTCCCTTTTCGGTCCTCTTGTAAGATTCCCTATGTCGCTCCTCCAATTTTGTACCAACAATAAAACTGGTACGTGGATCAAAGTCGTTGGAGGGCTCGTTCAAGGACACATGACGAAGGGCCGTCATATACGAGATATACCCCGAAGTCCCGATGTCAGGCAAGATGAAGCTGGCCTGGGTGTGGGTCACCGAATAATAGTGCCAGGCCCGAATACCATCCAAGATGCTCCCCTCGAAACCCAGGCAGGGATTAGGGTTATTCAAATATAATTGACTATACCCAAATTGCCGAGAGTATCGGCTGGGTAAGTATGGCTCCAAGTAAACAATGTTGCGATTGCAGTACACCAGATGTGAGGGGCGGATACTCTACAACCAGTAAAACAGCTTTTCGGACACGGCCTGAGGTGCAGCAACGCTATCGAGGTGAACGCGTCCCATCTCTTCATCAGTAAAAGACGGGACCGACACAAAAAAAGAGTATCTGTCCACCAACACAAGATCGACTCGACAGTCGGAAAATGTTGTATAGTTCTGGGGCATCTCGCGATAGTGATAGATGAAGGCATCGTCACTTGTCGCATTACCCTCCGGGCCAGGTCGCATCAGAGAAGTACAATGCATCAGCAACCACCCATTAAATAATGGTACAACAGCTCAATTCTGTTGAAGGCTTTCATAAATTCACGAGCGATAACTTTTGATGTGAAAATACGAAGACCTCGATGAATGCTGCATACCATAGCTGGAAGCAGAGCCAACTTGCCTATGAAGATAAGCTTCACTGCCGAAAAGATCAGGTTGCGGCTGATCCTCTCAATCGAACCAGAGCCCCCCGAGACGACACAAATCCTCTGCCATATCATCAGGTACCTGGCCGGGATGGTCTTAGCAGACAGAGGTTGGGTGTCGTGATAAAAATAACTGAAAGTGTTGCTCAGACTCCCGAACCTGTCACCAGCAGCCCGGACCCTTTTGGTGCTTCGCACCTGAGCACCCACTTTTTCCAGAGACTGGGGACTCCTAACGGCGACCCGACCAGAGGCGCTAAGGTCAAAAAGATAACCGATCTAAGCCTTGGTATGAGGAAGGTTCCCTTCTGAGCTTTCATCCTTCTTCTTGAATATTTGTTGACAGGTGCTATGGTGACATAGCACTTCCTGATATACAGCAAGGAATCCGGGAAACTGTCGCTCTAGTTCCTCAAATTCTTCGTTTGTCGGGATACACTCCTCATAATCTTCATCTCTTTCGGGCAATTTGGACACATCATTAATCTCATGAAGAGCAAGTCCCATCTGGCCCCGGGAGTAAAGAAGGTCCCAGTCCGACAGTTGTACATCTCGAGCAGTGCTATAAACAACTTCGGGTCATAAACAAGCCATAGCAGTAGCCCCTAACGGCGTAATAGAGGCCGATCTGCCATAGGGTATCCTCATACTCTACCAAGATCCAAGAGGTCAGATTAACCCATGGAGGGGAACGGTGCAGCCAGTTCAATAGCGACAATCTTCCTGCAGGGTATGACCCATTGCGAGCAATCCGATTCAAAAAAGTGTCGACCTCGAAAAACCAGATGTTGGGCTTTAGTTCGTTGATGAGACTGCCAGAAGCCAGCCCAACGACAGAGTAGCTCATTGTCTTCCTTACTGCAACCACCGACCGCGTAGGATTATTAAAACGGATATGGCCCACGATGACTCCCTGTTGATCTAGAGTTAGGGAACCCGACATCTTTCTCTCAAGAGGCACCATATTGAAACCTGATAGGGGGAAGTGGCACTCCATTAGGGGTATGTGAATTGCTTCCCCCTGAAAATAGAAGTCCCAGCTGTCACGACCCGCACCCTGTGTAAGGGCACAGCGTGTAACAGCGCCCAGCCTGTGTCGCAGAATCGGCGGTAGAACGCTGTACAAGGTTACTATCTAAACAACAACTCACGTAATTATATAATGTACTTTTCAAAACTCAACTCCGAACGAAGGACAAGTATAAGATATGATAATACTCAATCACAGTCTAAGCACGATAAGATAACACAGAATCACAAAGCTATACTAACTCCAAACTCCAACAACTGATATAAACTACTAAAATAATAATATCTCAAACAATCTCAAAACAAAGTCGAAATCTCAACTCATTACAATACAAGTTCAAATGAAAGTCTAATGCAAGTCTACTAAACTAATCTTTCGATCACTCATGAGTGTCGGGGCCAAAGGTAGCTATACCGTCTCCGGATCACAAGCAAGTAGGGCAAGTGTGCTCAAGGCAACCATCTGTAATATTTTCAATAGGTCCAGTCAGGACAAGGACGAGCATAATACATCTCACGTAGTTCATATCATGACAGGAAATGTAAGCATGCTATAGAGTAAGATACATGAAACGGTGAAGAATATACATGAAGTAAAAGAGATGACTGTAAGAAAATATCTACTATAAGTAAAGAACTATCAGTGGCTAGTGATATAGAGTACAAGATATACATGTGAATGACTTGAATTTGCACATGATTACACTAAAGAGTTTGCACATGATTACACTACTTTGGAATTGTTCACATGACCATTTATACTCTCTCGTACCCCAATCAATACACAAAGATCCAGACAAGTTATGTTACTGCACATGATTTCACATAGGAGCCCATAAAAGGGTGCATATGAAGTATACATGAGGGCTCTGTGAACATGAGAGTATACAAATTACAAGAGTGCACATGAATGATGAAAGCACATAAATACATGATGCACATAAAAAGCACATGACATGACGTATCCCGATGCTCTCGAGGGGGATAATATCTCATGAAAAGATCCATATAGTACTAATCCGTGTTAACAATATGACAGCATCAAGTAAAATAATCTAAAGCAAGAATATAAATCCTAACAAGTATGAAACGGTCAGAGAATGTACTCGCTTGATACCCTGAACAGCTGATATAAAAAGATGGCCAACTGGAGTCACAGAGTCCTAGTTAGAGCAACACAGGTTATAAAGAGTTCAATTTATACGGTAATTGAAATTATAATACAATCTACATGAGCCTAAGTCAATCTAGGTCAAAGTCAACTCTTGGTCAACTCTGGTCAACAATCTAGTCAAACTAGGGCAACTAGTCTAATGTGGTCAAACTAGCTAAGGTTTGGTCAACAATGGTCAAACTAGTCTAGGTTAGTCAATTCTAGGTTTAAACAACTCTATAGCCTAAACAATCAAGTATACAAGTACCATTGCTATCTAACACATAGCCTAAATCAAGACACATAGCTAAACCACATAGCTAACAAGGCACACAAACATAGTCATATAATATACATTACATATATATCACATATATCCTTACCCATATAGTACCACCCTAACACATACATATAGATATCATATATCAAGTATATACATATCCTCACTATGAACCATAACCTATATCTATATGCTCTCATAATATATATAGATACTATATAACCCAAAAATATATATACCTATCTATATAACCCTTCCACAATCTAACATCACCTACTCAAACTCAAACACTTAGACACTAACCCACTAACACTAGGATACCATATCAACTTTGGTCATATCGGCATCCTAAAACCAATACCTTGGTCATAAGGTAAACTAATCATTTACCTTGAAGGTAAAGGTAATTCATATTTACCTTAAGATACTAACTTGGTATCATGAGATACCAAAATACCCCTCAATTATCTAATTAACTAACTAATGTACTAACATAACATCTTAACTAATATCTAATGTATAACCTATAGAGACTAACTTGCTAACATACCAATGTCTAGAACTAACATAACCTACTAATATATCAATATCTAACATACTAGATATCTAACATCAAACTATCTAACAACATATCAAATATCTAACAAAATACTAATCTCTACTATCTAACACTCATACTAACAAATATAACTTACACTAACATATAACAAACTCTATTATATCTAACCCTCTAGTAACCAATATCTAACAAACATACTAACATATATAACTTACACTAACATATAACAACTCTAACATATCTAACCTTCTACTAACCAACATATAACAAACATAGTAACATATATTACCTGTAAACCCCCTAAATTTCTACTATAAAATTTTTAAATAAATTTAGTTTTCATTTTAACTTTGTATTGTACGTCGCATAGTCGTATTGTACGTCGCGTATGAGTTCAAATTTCAGATGGCTCGTCGAGTGCGAATATGTTCGAGGTGCATATTTTTGGTTAAATTTTTTTATTTTAGGAGCATGGTTTTTCAAATAATAAATAATAAATAATTTTGATTTCGTAAAATTGTAAAAATGCATCATATTAAAATTTCTAAAACTTTATTTTACATCATGGAAGTTTATATAAATAGTAATTTGAAAACGAGGTTTTATGCAAATGTTTATTTTATAAGAGACATATAAATTTATATATATAATTTTATTTTCGAAATTTATTTAATATTAATATTTTATTTTTGAAAAAGTATTTTAAAATAGTGTTTTGGTTTAAATTTAATTAATTATGATAAATTATATTTGAAAAGATTTTATTGACTTTATTTTATATAGATTTTAGAAATAGTATGTAGCTATATTGGTTGGATTTGATACAATTATTTTAATTAATTTGAACCAACTACGATAATATCTATATAGGATTTAATCAATTCCCGTCCTCATCCAACTGGGTCCTCAACCTCCTATATAAGGAGAGCCCCTATTCTCTAGTCTCCAAAATTATACCATCTAAATTCTCTACAAACACATCCCAGAATTCGTGTATCGTGTCTGTGTCCGTACCTCCCATCCACTATAATTCTATTTGTACAAATACAATATCATCTCCGTGTTCGACCTGCCGGACACCACCTTGTCTCCGTGTCACGCAGGACACAATGCCAAACTCAATCAACATCACCCAAAACCCTAGTTTACCCATCTTCTGGCCCTACTTGCTGCCACCACCACCCCGTCTCCTGGCCCTGCTTGTCTCCACCACCACCAGGCACTGCCACCACCCTCATCATCTTCACCACCACCACCATCGGCAGCACCCCGACACCGACAATACACCAAACCAGCACCACCCAATTCCAGTCCTTCGTCCCGACAATACCACTACCATCATCGGCGACATCCGTCGACCATAAAATTTCGGAATGCCTCGGTCGACACCACAACCATCTACACTACCACCAAAACCCCCAATTCGGCATCACATCAATCACACCGCCCTGCCTCATCCGGTACTGCCCCTAAAATTTGCGATAACACCACCAGAAGAAAGTAGAAAAAGGGGAAAACCCTTACCTTACCTTCGCGCACCGTTGGGCCAAACCGCCAGCGCCAGACCGTAACCCTGGCACCTCCGGCACCGATTCGTTGCCCGGATCTGCCCTCCAAGCCAGCGCCCATGTTTGTGCACTCCGTCGGCGAGCCGGTGCCACCACGAACGCGTGTAGCCGTCGGCGTCGGAGTCTCCAAGGCCATCGTGCCACCGCGTGGCTCCCTCTGCGCCAGATCTCTACCACCCCCGCTGCTTTCCCTCCGAAACCAGCCACACCACGCCGAGCACCGCCGCCATGGGCGAGCTTCCCACTACCGGAGCTGCACTCACCTCTGGTACGCCACCCGCGAATTCGCTGAACCCGTACCCTCCGCCACGCCCTCTCCGTCGGAGCCCCCAACCGGCGATCCGCCTACATCTCCACCGCGATTTACGGCCGCCAACGGAACCCCTCTGGTAACAACCCCTCTCTCTCTCCTCTTGCTCACCAGCTTCCCCTCACTCCCTCTGGCTCTTCGCCACTCTCCTCCCTTTAGTTTTCTTTTTCCTTTTATTTTTCCCTCTCTTTACAAGAGAACTGTTGGCTTATAAGTATTACTAATATTAATTTATAATATTTTTTTACTTAATACATAAATATCTATGCATTTTTATGTAAAATTTCTATAAAGTATTATTTTATATATTACCATTGATATTATTTTACAGCGTATTCTTTCAAGTATATGTTTGCATTTGCAAAATATATGGAGATATTATAGTTGATATTAGTATTATTATTTCCGTATTATCATTAGTTTTATGGTTACAAAGGAAAATTTGTTATCTTAGAAATCTTATAGAGTATAGTTTCTAAATTTTTGAAAGAAATTCTAGTATTCCCAAATACCTGTTAAAAATATTTTAAAAGTAATGAACTGTAGTTTGTACCTAAAAATCTATTTTTACAAACATAGTGTTTCGTCTAAATTGACTGTTCCGCATTTTCAAGTATTTACCAAAATAATTGTTTTACTAGTAAATATAGTTTTTAAATACATATAAATATTTTTTGAATAAGTATAAGTATTTTTCTACGAGCCCTCATCAAGGATGATCATGACTAAATCGTGCTTACCTATTTTATTTTATTTTGTGGATTGGACCCTTCACATCGATCACGTTTATTGGACAAACTGGGACTCTTCGGAACATTGTACCGCTCCAGGCGTAACCTCAGGCAAAACACCTTGTCTTTACTGTTTAAATTTCTTTCTCAATATCATGCATGTTTTTTTAGCAAATATAATGTGGTTCTTTCAAAACTATATATAGATACAAATTATTATACTTTATGCAATTGGCTTAGAGTTAAGGGACTACCATATGGTTAGGGCATCTCATAAACTGTCACGATGTGCCACGGGTTATATGTGAGTTATGAGTTGCATTTAGCTTCGGACTTGCGTATCGACCGTACATCGGTGCGTACAGGCTGTACGTTAGGATATAACTGCTAATAGATTTATGTAGAAGACTTGACAGTTATTAAGGATTAAACAGTGTCGTGGAGACGACTCATGTATAGTATCATGGTGAGGAAGGAGACAGTTATTAGCGTAGGAGCTACATGTTCAGTACACACATAGATTTGGGCCGATAGTGTCTCCTATAAGCGCTACTTGCTGCCCCGGGGACGATAGTGACTCGGATGAGCGCTACTTTCTGCCCATGGCCAATAGTGTCTCTTATGAGCGCAACCTTCTGCCACTCTCTCTCTTTCTATCTGTGCTGAACACCTAAGCTCCTGCATAGAATGTTGTCTTCTAAAGTGCATTATTCCACATAGAATGGTTAGGAACCTTTACCCATATACATTTTACTGTTGAGCTCTTATTATTCAGTTTATGACATGATATTATGTGTCTTGTTACGTCCCTCTGAGGACCTGGTGATCTTTCCAGGTGTGTGTCTCATAATTTCTCGTAGGTGCTCTAGCTAAGGCTATATATTCCTTCTTCCGTGACGATTGCTCTTGGACTCGTCACTTGCATCGCTCAACCAATTCTTCCTTTATATATTTTCTTATTTTAAATTGTTGGTAGTGGATATGTATCCGCCCAACGTTTGTACTGATGACTATTTAATTATATCATTAAATCTTCATATTTGTGGATGAGATTTAGTTGTCATGACTTTCTACATTTTACAGCTTATGTATACATATGAACATATCATATACTCGTATGTATACAACTAGCATGATATGTATCTAGTCCCAAGTATTTTGGGACTGGGGCGTTACATGTTTTTGTGGTGGCCCATGCAGGTCATGTTTGCCGTTTCGGTTATATTAATGTACCGAGCGGGCCTGTAATATAGGATTAGAGTCTAGAATCTCATCCACCTACTTGACATCCTTTCTTGACTTCAAATTTCGAACTCTCGTCCGACCTCCTTGATTTGCATCTTGCTTGACTCCTTCTACCGTAAATTCTTAGTTTCGTGCTTAGTGACAACTAGAAAGATGACTACACTAGTATATGCTCATAGGTCAAACACATGGCTAGAAGGATTACCTTGACAATTAGTATTCATTCAGGTCTTATTTGTGTATAAAAGCATTTATGTTTCCTAGAGGTATGATCTTAATGGTTAGTAAATTCTAAGTTGGGTAGTAGAGAGGGATTTTATTTTGATACTACTAAAGGATTGATAAATTGAGAAAACAAAATGTTGATTTTTATGAAATAGTTACAATTTATTTGAGTATGAAATCGATATAAGAAATAGCTTAAGATTTTTAAATTTAGTGGTACGATTTACAAGTTTATTTTTTGAGTTTGAAGGATGATAGTAAAATTTTAGTTTAAAATATTTTGGAAGATATAGAATCGATTGAAAGAAATTTCAAATTTATATTTGATGATTGGTTGATAAGATTATTTTGAGTTAAAGTTGGATTGATAACATTAAAAACTTTGGAGAACAATTTATTGGTGTTATGATAAAGGTTAATTTGATATTGTTGGGGAGATCACGAAAGGACCAATAGATTCTATAAGATGGAAAAAAAAATATTTTGAAGGTTTTAGAAATACCTATGATATACTGGAAAAAAAAGAAAAAAGAGCATATTCAATTTGCGATATACAAGGGTTATTTCGAGGTTGACTAGAGATTTAAATTTTGATTAAATTTAACAGCCTTAAATGATTAGAAATTTGATGGAGCATCTTGAGAATCTTATTGAGAAACTTTTGAGGAACATGAAATTTAGATTAGATCATAAATTAGTAGAGGATCAAGAAGCAAGCAAGGTCACCCTAATGAGTTACAAATATTCAAGATTAAGTTGCCATACCACCTATGATTAAGATGTGGCATATACACAAGTATAGTTAGTCATTGACCAAACTGTATAACTATATCTTTATCTTGACTTACTCGGTCTTTCCTCAAATCTAGATCGTTTATCGTGACCACCTAATTGTTTGAAACTTAGAAATGATTGGAATCGTTCCTTTGACCATACCCATATCTAAGAGACTATCTTCTCTCTAGAAACTGTGTCCCTAACTTACTTTACCCTGATCTACGAGATTTCCTAAATTATCTTTATTTCGTGCTTAAAATTGATCCTTTTATTTTTGTGCATTAATTAGCGCCTCATGAAAACCCACTTTAAATTTTGATCATTTGGTGTCCTCTATCATGACTTTGATATTTGGAGCGCAACACTAGACTTTTTCTTCCAACAAATTTTATATATAAGACCTAGGCCAGCTCACCTTCATGTAGGTATATCACATGCCACTAAATTATGCCCCCTTGTACTCTATTTTATGATGCGACTTTCAAGTCAAAATGGTTAGCTATAAACCCTACCATGATACTAAGGTCCTTTCTGACATCGGTTAGTAATCAATTCTCGACTCAAGTCTTTCGACCCAATATATAATTGTGACCTACTTAATTCCTTATTATGCATCAAATATTGTGTGTTAACTTGATTGCTTAACCTTGTCCTTTTTCATACCTTATCTTGATTTACTTACACATAACCTCTTCTACTCTCCGTACAATATTAGCAACTTTTACTTTCCTCTTTTTCGATTAAAGTGCTTCACTCATATTTCACCTTGATTCCTCCGTGGTTTATGCGATTGTGTTTATTTTATGATTTCCTCGTTTTAAGATGAAATGGATCATGACTTCCTTTGGATAGAAAGAGATTAGAAATCCCCTAGAAGAGAGTAGTGATATAATCAATAAAATGGTTGAATATGCGTAAGAAAAATCTTGTGGTAAACCTTATTAGGCGGATTATGTTTTAATGATCAAATAAGAGTAGATTCTAGATGAACAAATTGGTTCTCTTTGCAACCTATTGTTAATAAAAATTTATGAGATGATAAGTAAGGTGTTTGAAGATAGTAGATTTCAAGAAGGGTGTAAACTCTTAAAATGTTGAGTTTTATGAAATAGTTATGATTTATTTGAGTATGAAATCGATATAAGAAATAGCTTAAGATTTTTAAATTTAGTGGTATAATTTATAAGTTTATTTAAATTTTGAGTTTGAAGGATGATAGTAAAATTTTAGTTTAAAATATTTTGGAAGATATAGAATCGATTGAAAGAAATTTCAAATTTTAAATTTATATTTGATGATTGGTTGATAAGATTATGTTGAGTTAAAGTTGGATTGATAACATTAAAAACATTGGGGAACAATTTATTAGTGTTATGATAAAAGTTAATTTGAGATTGTTGGGGAGATCACGAAAGGACCAATAGATTTTATAAGATGGAAAAAAACTAATTTTGAAGGTTTTAGAAATACCTATGATATACTGGAAAAAAAGAAAAAAATGGTATATTCAATTTGCGATATACAAGGGTTATTTTGAGGTTGACTAGAGATTTAAATTTTGATTAAATTTAACAACCTTAAATGATTAGAAATTTGATGGAGCATCTTGAGAATCTTATTGAGAAACTTTTGAGGAACTTGAAATTTAGATTAGATCATATATTAGTAGAGGATCATGAAGCAAGCAAGGTCACCCTAATGAGTTACAAATATTCAAGATTAAGTGGCCATACCACCTATGATTAAGATGTGGCATATACACAAGTATAGTTAGTCATTGACCAAACTGTATAACTATATCTTTATCTTGACTTACTTGACCTTCCCTCAAATCTAGATCGTTTATCGTGACCACCTAATTCTTCGAAACTTAGAAATGAATGGAATCGTTCCTTTGACCATACCCTTATCTAAGAGACTATCTTCTCTCTAGAATCTGTGTCCCTAACTTACTTTACCCTGATCTACGAGATTTCCTAAATTATCTTTATTTCGTGCTTAAAATTGATCCTTTTATTTTTGTGCATTAATTAGCGCCTCATAAAAACCCACTTTCTATTTTGATCATTTGGTGTCCTCTATCATGACTTTGATATTTGGAGCGCAATACTAGACTTTTTCTTCCAACAAATTTTACATGTAAGACCTAGGCCAGCTCACCTTCATGTAGGTATATCACGTACTACTAAAATATGCCCCCTTGTACTCTATTTTATGATGCGACTTTCAAGTCAAAATGGTTAGCTATAAACCCTACCATGATACTATGGTCCTTTCTGACGTCGGTTAGAGATCAATTCTTGACTCAAGTCTTTCGACCCGATATATAATTGTGACCTACTTAATTCCTTATTATGCATCAAACTTTGTGTGTTAACTTGATTGCTTAACCTTGTCCTTTTTCATACCTTATCTTGATTTACTTACACATAACCCCTTCTACTCTCCATGCAATATTAGCAACTTTTACTTTCCTCCTTTTCGATTAAATTGCTTCACTCATATTTCACCTTGATTCCTCCGTGGTTTATGCAATTGTGTTCATTTTATGATTTTCTCGTTTTAAGATGAAATGGATCATGACTTCCTTTGGATAGAAAGAGATTAGAAATCCCCTAGAAGAGAGTAGTGGTATAATTAATAAAACGGTTGAATATGCGTAAGGAAAATCATGTGGTAAACCTTATTAGGCGGATTACGTTTTAATGATCAAATAAGAGTAGATTCTGGATGAACAAATTGGTTCTCTTCCCAACCTATTGTTAAAAAAAATTTATGAGATGATAAGTAGGGTGTTTGAAGATAGTAGATTTCAAGAAGGGTGTAAACTCTTAAACTTTTGATGATTTCAGAAAGTAACTATGTAATGATGGTAATTCAAAGGTCTAACAAGGTGAGATAGATTTTACTCTCAACTAAATTGGGCAAAAAAAATGATTGGGTAATTTATTAAATTCTAAAAGTTTGAGACTTATTACGAGGTATGTGATTTTTAAAAAAAATGTTATAATCAAGATAAGAACTAAGGCTACGAGAGTTATGATTTGAGAATAGGTTTTGAGGAACCTAAATTTTTGTGAGTTAAAATTTGAGGAGAAACTCCAATTTGAGGAAAAAAAAGTTTTATGGAAAATTTAATTTTGTTGGAATATAAAATTTGAAGAGACTGTACAAAGTTACTATTGATGAGACAATTCGAGATATAACGATAAAATTTTGAATCAAGAGTATCGAGTTAGTAAATTTTTGAGATTTGGAAAATTATTGCATTTTTGAGCTTGCACGTCTTGGATAAATGATAGTCGTTTTTTAAATTTAGACATTGATTGGGATGTCTAGATTATTTTTGTTCAAATTGCTTGCCGGATTCTTTTTCCGAATCATTTCTTAAACTTCTAATCGATAAACTCTTGTGTTTTCCTTCAACCCTACCTACTCATAAATTTTGTGGACGAAATTCTTTTAAGTTGGGTAGGATGTAAACCCCCTAAATTTCTACTATAATTTTTTAAATAAATTTGCTTTTAATTTTAGCTTTATATAGTACGTCACATAGTCGTATTGTACGTCGCGTATGAGTTCAAATTTCAGATGGCTCGTCGAGCGTGAATATGTGCGAGGTACATATTTTTGGTAAAAACATTTTTATTTTGGGAGCATGGTTTTTCAAATAATAAATAATAAATAATTTTGATTTCGTAAAATTGTAAAAATGCATCATATTGGAATTTCTAAAACTTTATTTTACATCATGGAAGTTTATATAAATAGTAATTTGAAAACGAGGTTTTATGCAAATGTTCATTTTATATGAGACATAAATTTATATATATATAAAATTATATTTTCAAAATTTATTTAATATTAACATTTTATTACCGAAAAAGTATTTTAAAATAGTGTTTTGGTTTAAATTTAATTAATTAGGATAAATTAAATTTGAAAAGATTTTATTGACTTTATTTTATATAGATTTCAGAAAAAGTATGTAGCTATAATGGATTGGATTTGACCCAATTATTTTTAATTAATTTGAACTAACTACGATAATATCTGTATAGGATTTAATCAATCCCCATCCTTATCCAACTGGGTCCTCAACATCCTATATAAGGAGAGCCCCTATTCTCTTGTCTCCAAAATTACACCATCTAAATTCTCTACAAACACATCCCAGAATTCGTGCATCGTGTCTATGTCCGTACCTCCCATCCACTATAATTCTTTTTGTACAAATACAATATCATCTCCGTGTTCGATATGCCGGACACCACCTTGTCTCCGTGTCGCGTAAGACACAATGCCAAACCCAATCGATATCATCCAAAACCCTAGTTTGCCTGTAACCTGACCCTACTTGCCGCCACCACCACCCCGTCTTCTGGCCCTCCTTATCGCCACCACCACCAGGCACTGCCACCACCCTCATCATCCTCACCACCACCGGTGGCAGCACCCCGACACCGACAATACACCAAACCAGCACCACCCAATCCCAGTCCTTCGCCCCGACAATACCACTACCATCATCGGCGACATACTGTAAGACCCCTCCCTAAATCTAAAGGTATTTATATATCAATTATAAGGAATATATGGTCCATTTCTAGCAAGGCCTTAAAGATAGCTATTTTTATGACTGAAATATTTTTCGAAGGACTTTTTTCTCTTTTCCAACTAAAATATTTAGAAAAACCCAAGCCTATGTGAAAATATGTATTTTTATCTGAGCCTCGAAACCAATAGAGTTTTTGCATGGTTTTAATAATAAAATTATTATTAATTTGTTAGTAATTATAGTACTGATTATATTAATCATATGATCACTTACAATTGTGATTAGTTTTATTATTAAAAAAAATCGTGGTCATAATCATTAGGAATAAATTGATCATTGGGTAGCAAATGATTATTTGCCAATCATTGAATAACTATTAATTTTTTATGGTAAATAGTAGTAGCAGTAGTTAAAATAATTAGAATATTGGTGAATCTCTACCTTCCTTATATTGCTTGTGCTATTTAAATTCCTAGTTAAATAAATCCCTCGGACCCAAACTATTCCAATTGATTCCTACTCCATTTATTCTTTTGTAACTCCTCAACTAACTCATGAGCTCTATTTCAATATTTTCCTTCAGCCGATCTGCCATCTAACCAGACCCGGATAGATGGAGTCGTAGCCTATTCTCCACGTTCACCACTCCTATATAATTTCTACTCTAGTGGCCCAAACAAAAACCCTAGCTATGAAAATACAATAGCCGCCCCTCCTCCTTCTTCTTTTCCACATCTTTCTCCCCATCTTTCTTCCCATCTTCTTCTTCTCATGAACCATAAGCAATCCCAACTCCATACGGCTTTCACCACTACTAGTACCACTCGACTTCCATCGTCACTCACCTCCTCCCCGTAGACCAACATCGAGCTCCGTCGTTCGAGCATAGTATCACGACGTCGCCCTTCGTTGTGCACGCCAGCAGAGTAGCCGCTTCGGTCTTATCTCTACAAGCTCTTTGAATCGATCGTGAATCCGGCGGCGCAGTACTGCACCTCGAGGAGGCCTTCACCGACGGCGTCGAACCAATGTAGACCCCTAACTCGGGCAGCCATACGTTCGCCGCTGGGCAGGCCTCTCCCCGTCCACATCCAGGTTACACCCCACACTAACGCCGGTACCGGCCATCACCGAGGCCCTGAGGCCGTCTGCGCCACCAAACCGACCTTACAATGGAGGAAGAAACAATCACCGTATCATGACCGGCCGACCATACACCCGGTGCCGCCCATCCAAGAACTGGAGCCCCTCTCCACAGCGGCCGCGAGCAGCCTCGGCTTCTCGGCGTTCGCCATAGCCGTGGTGGAGGTCCCAGAACCGACCCCGTGTCGCCCTCCCTTCCGTGCCGCCCGAGCTCGTGACCCCGTTTCCCCACTCGACCGCTCTGCTCCGGCGTTCCTCCTCCGCGCTGCCGTGTCGAAACCTGTTATTGCCGGGAACGCCGGGGCACGCTATTCGATGGAAAATACAGAAACTGAAACAGTTGTAAAGACAATATTTCAAATGCAATTCCTTAAAGAAGGTTTTGCAACAGAGATCCAGAAAGATTTTACAAATTACGAGATCTAAAAAGATATCGTAATACACGAATAATCTAAAGAGATTTTCGTGATTGTAGCAAACTGGCAGTAGTGCCTTCTAAAAAGAAGATACTGACAGAACTGCTAAAGGCAACAGAAGGATGACAGGCGAGAGATGGAATTGCTGGGGTAAATTATCACCGTTGCTCAAAGCTTTATTCGCCCTCTGCGAACAGCTTTCAGGAACCAGCAAGGTTGACGAAAAACCTTGGAACACTCCTGCTCATCTGACTCCTCGGAAGACGGCGAACTCCTCTGGCAATGGCTCTACTCTTCTCTCTCTGTTTGAAGTAACAGAACCCACACGTACTAAAAAGTACTAGTGTTTGTGTTAAAGAACACGCTCACTACTTTGTTGTGTTAAAGAACACTTAAAGTTTTTCTCCCTGGAATTCTGATTACTACTACCCTCTGAGAGAGGAGAGAACCTGCATATATAGCCCACGGGGCGGTTGCCAAGCAGTTGCCTGAACTTTAGGGTAGTGGCAGAACCACTCCTGAACGTGCAGCAACTGCTGCAACCGTTCCTGCTCTAATATGCAGCCAGCCATACGCACACAGCCCCTTTTACGTACCCTACGCACATTGCGTACGCTGTACATACTGCACACTCTACGCACGCTGCGTACGCTGCTTACACTGTGCGTACTGGGCGTACTGGACTGCGTACTGGGCTGCGTAACTGGGCCAGCGTAACTGGGCTTACGTAACGGGCCGCGCAACGTGGTCGCGCAAGTGGCTCGCGCAACGAGCGCAACTTAAGCGCACTATACGCCTAGCGACGATGCTGACGTGCTAAGTGCAAAGTGCGCCAACAAAATGCCATATTACGCCTCATGAGCCCTTGAGCCCGAGTCCGAGCCCGAGTCCGAGTCCGAGTCCGAGTTTGAGTCGCTAAGCTCCTACGGAGCTTAGCTCCATGGAAATAAATTTCCAAGAGCAAAAAGCTTACAGCTTCTTAATTGTTGATTAAGCCTTTATACCATTAATAATTAATCCCACATGGCACACACCCATGTGCACTACATGTGCATCTCCATAAAGAGAATAGACTCATATATGTAGAGATACATATTCCTTTCTAGCCGATGTGGGACTAAAAATCAAAACAAAAGGCTACAAACCCAACAATCCCCCACATATCTCTATATATGAGTACGAGTGTTCCCCACAGTAACTGTCCATCATGCATTAGGAGAGATGTCGTTTACGACTTGAATCTTCTCGCATGGGTCAAAAATCAAACTATAATACAAGAATGGACTAAGCCTTGAATTCTGCATCATAGCTGAAATTCTTTTCACTCACATAATGTAGTTACATGTGCTTCTGGCTACACATTAAAGGCCCTATGTCAGCCTGGTTTCAGTGTATAATTTTGGGTGTCTACAAGTTTACCCTCAAGAGACGGCCTGATATCTCTGTCATACACTATAGGTGAGTTCATTATAAAGAGACATGGCATGAAGCGCTTTGCGCTTCCCTTGCGGTGCTACGCCGCTATGACATGGCTTAAAGCCGAGGCCTTACCCCGTACCAGGAACCTCATGGTAGTGTCATACGACAGTAGCATGAGGCAACCGCCTCTTTGTAGTGCCAAACTACCCAGCATGAAGCCTTAGTCTCCCTTGCGGTGTTACGCCGCAACGACATGGCTTGCAAGGCCGAGGCTTTATCCCTAACCGGGTACCTCATGGTGGTGTCGTGCCACTGTAACATGAGGAACTCCTCCTCTTTGTAGTGCTGACTACACCCCTCTTTATATTTAATATACAGCATTAGGCTAACTGCCTATTTGCGGTGCTACGCCGCTGTGACTTGGCCTTCAAAGCCGAGGCTTTATCCTATTCCTGGGCAGCACCCCACATATAGGAACCTCATTGTGGAGTCACCCCACTGTAGCATGGAGTTTCACTCCTTGTAGTGCTGCTCTACCGTGCTTCCTGTAAAGCATTCCAGGCATTTACTCTGCATAAGAACTCATTAAGGCAATTAAGCTAACCTTCCCACAGGAACCGTTTTTCGCAGAAAACAATAGTAGAAAACAGTGGTTATAGGTCCGTAACCTCTCCATGCCCAATAGAACATGTACCCACCGTTCCTGATATTCTTTCGATTAGTGGTCCTCCCTTGAACCAAAAGCTAGATGCCTAGTAGATAAATCTTTGAACTATTAGCATAAAACTTTATGGTAGGAATACAATAATCCAATATCAGAATGCCTTCAAGCCCATTTTACAAGCTGTGTCATTGACCAGCTGGCGCTTGAGGCCCTTGGTGAACGGATCTGCCAGGTTCTCCTGACTTCGAACATCAATCACTGCAATAACACCTCTCTTGATAAGATCGTGTACTGCCCTGTGTTTCAACCGTACAGTCCTCTTCTTCCCGTTGAAGAGGTCATTTGATGCCACCGTCGCAGTCGCCTGGTTATCGCAGTATATTGGTATCACCGGTATTTGTGCCCCAACCAATGGAAGATCATACATGAGCTCCCGAAGCCATTCTGCTTCCTCGGCTGCGGTATCTAGTGCAAAGAACTCAGATTCCATGGATGACTGCGAGAGCATAGTCTGCTTCTTCGACTTCCACGATATAGCAGCTCCACCCATTGTGAAAATATATCCACCTATGGACCTCTCGCTCTCCATCTCTGAGCACCAACTGGCATCACCGAAGCCTTCCACTACCTGCGGATCTCCGCTGTAGTACAGTACATATGTCTGAGTCTTCTTGAGATATCTCATAACCTGTTTCACATCTTTCCAGTGTTCAGCACCTGGGTTGCTAGTGAAACGACTCAGCATTCCCACGGCGAAAGCTATGTCAGGCCTTGTGGCAGTAGTAGCATACATCAAACTTCCCATTACGCTTGCATACTCCAGCTGCCTGATGCTTTCCCCTGAATTAGGCTTCAGCTTCAGATCACACCTGTACGGCGTATTGATCCCTGGAAGATCCCAATACCCATAACGAGTGATCATTTTCTCAATATAATGAGACTGTGACAGCGCTAGTCCAGTGTCTGTCCGGATGATCTTGATCCCTAAGATTACATCAGCTTCCCCCAAGTCCTTTATACTGAACTTGCTTGAGATGAATTTCTTTGTCTCCGTGACACAGCTAATATCCGTACCTAGGATAAGCATGTCGTCCACGTACAGACAAAAGATCATACCTCTTCCATCAGCGAACTTCGAGTAAACACACTTGTCCGTATCGCTGACCATGTAGCCATTTGACCTTATAACTTTGTCAAATTTCTCATGCCACATCTTGGGAGCCTGTTTAAGACCGTACAATAATTTCACCAACTTGCAGACTTTGTCTTCAAGACCCTTGATGACAAATCCCTCTGGCTGTTGTATGTAAATCTCTTCGGTCAGCTCGTCATTTAGGAAAGCCGTATTCACATCCATCTGATGTATCACCATCTTATGTATTGCTGCGAGAGCAATTAACATTCTGATGGTGGTCATCCGGGCTACTGGAGCATACGTGTCAAAATAGTCAATCCCCTGCTTCTGAGAAAACCTCTTGGCTACCAACCTAGCCTTGAACTTGTCAATAGTTCCGTCTGCTTTCATCTTCTTCTTGAAGATCCATTTGCATCCGATAGGTTTCGCTCCTTCAGGAAGATCAACCAACACCCAAGTGTTATTTGAGGTGATGGAATCAATTTCATTATCAATCGTCTCCTTCCAAAAAACCGCGTCTCTGGTCTTCATCGCCTCATCATAGGTAAGCGGGTCTGCTTTCACATGATAGGTGACAAAGTCACTTCCAAAGTCCTTCGGCCTCCTCACACGCTTATCTGACGGCTCAGCTTGTTCTGGTTCAACCGTTGTTTCAACAACATCTTCTTGGACCACATCTTCATTGAAGACTTCAGTTTCTTGCGCACCCTCATTGTTCTCCGGAATATCCGTAAGAACAATATTCTTGTGCCTTACAAATTTGTCCTCAAAATATTCTGCGTCGCGAGATTCAATGATATGATTTGACTCAATATCAAGAAATCTCCGAGCATCACTCTTCTCGGCATATCCCAAGAAGATCGTCTTTGTAGTCCTTGTCCCAAGCTTCTGAATCTTTAGATCTGGAAGCTTGACATACGCCAGACACCCCCACACTCGAATGACATTCAAGTTAGGTCTGACCTTGAACCAGAGTTCATGAGGAGTAACGTCTGAAGTTGCATAAGGCACTCTATTTAGAATAAAAGTGGCCGTCAATGTAGCTTCTCCCCAGTAGCACTTAGGAAGGCCAGCAGTCAACAACATCGAATTTATCATTTCTGTCAACGTCCTGTTCTTCCTCTCAGCTACTCCGTTTGATTGAGGAGAGTACGGAGCCGTAGTCTCATTGACAATTCCATGTTCCTTACAGAACGATGCGAATTCATGAGACCTGTACTCCCCACCTCGATCACTTCTTATCCTTTTGAGTTGTTGTCCAGTCTGCCGCTCAGCTTCGGCTCTGAACTCCTTGAACTTCTCGAATGCTTCGTCTTTAGCCTTCAGCAAATAGACGAACGCATACTTTGAGAAGTCATCGATGAAAGTTATGAAATACTTTATCCCGGCCTTTGTAGAGAACTGTTTGAAGTCACAGATATCGGAGTGAACCAACTCCAGAAGATCTGTACTTCGATTAACCCGAGGAAAGGGTTTCCTTGTGATCTTCGTTTGAGCACAAACTTCACATTTCTATACCTTACCCCCACATTTGGAGATAAGTCCTAGACTAGACATTCTATTTATTCGTTTACAATGAACATGTCCTAGCCTATTATGCCACAACTCAAGAGTATAAGCAGAATGAGTGATTTCATTAATCACATTAATTACATTGGACTGATTTACAAACTGAATTTTGAACATCCTTCGGTATAAAAAGCTTTCCCGAAATATGTTCCCTTGATAGACATCACCATCTGGCCAGCATTGATGTCCATCCTGAGGCCTGCATTACAGAGTAGGCCTCCTGAGACCAGGTTCTTGGCGATAGCAGGTACATGTTTTACGCCTTAAAGCGTCAGAGACTTCCCCGAAGTCAGCTTCAACACCACCGTCCCGATCCCGAGCACTTCAGCTTGTGCTTGGTTCGCCATCATAACCACTTCAGAAGTAGGTGTATAGGTGGTGAACCATTCATTACTAGAGCAGACATGGCAGGAAGCTCCAGTGTCTACCCACCAGTCAGAGTCAGTCCTTACTGCATCAACCTGTACAATCATAGCAACTACGTCAGTGATCATAGATACCTTACTAGGCTCTCCTTGCTCTGACTGCTTGGTCTTTGCTTTACACTCATTCTTAAAGTGGCCCTTCTTGCCACACTTGAAGCAAGGCATTTCTGACTTTGGCTTCTTTTTCTTGATAGAAGTTTCCTTGACTTTTAGATTGTCAGGGTTCTTCTTCTTGCTGTGGAAAGTCGCCTGCTTTCCCTTTGGTTCCTTGGTCTGAACCAGATTGGCGTTAGCCAATTGCTTGGACAGTGTGTCCACTTTTAGTTGAGCCCGCATCTGGTCCTCAACATAGATTTCCTGTAGGAGATCTTCAAGGGTGATCTCCAACTTCTTCCTATGCATGTTTGCATAGAACTTGCTCCACCCAGCGGGGAGCTTTGAGACAATCCCTCCAACAACAAACTTGTCGGGGAGGGGCATCGCCTCGTCTTCCAGCTTCTGTCGCAGTTTCAAGAACTCCTTTACCGGCGGCAGCATAGACTTTTCGTCCTCAAAGAACCACTTGTGATATTTTTCAACCACAAATATTTTACTGTGGTTCTTGTCTTCTTCGTAGAGTTTTTCTAGAGACTCCCATATGTCTCTAGCGATATTCTTCTTAGAATAGGATTCTGCTAGGGAATCCTCCATAGCATTCAGGATAAGCAACCTGCAAATGCTATTCTTCCTTCTCCATTTGGCCTGAAGTTTAGTAGCCGCAGAGATTGCGACAGCAGACCCAGTATCTGGAACGGTAGGTTCCTCTTCAAGAACCACGTGATCCACGTCTCTGAGTTGAAGAGTGAGATAAACCTTCCTCTTCCAGACTTGATAATGCTCTCCATCAAACTTCTCTAACTTACAGAAGTCAGTGTTTAGGAGTGAAGCATTAATGTTTTCCATCGTAGCAATAAAGCTTTGAGATTGTTATTGTCGGAAACGCCGGGGCACGCTATTCGATAGAAAATACAGAAACTGAAACAGTTGTAAAGACAACATTTCAAATACAATTCCTTAAAGAAGGTTTTGCAACAGAGATCCAGAAGTATTCTGTAAATTACGAGATCTAAAAAGATATCGTAATACACGAATAATCTAAAGAGATTTTCGTGATCGTAGCAAACTGGCAGTAGTGCCTACTAAAAAGAAGATACTGACAGAACTGCTAAAGGCAACAGAAGGATGACAGGTGAGAGATGGAAATGCTGGGGTGAATTATCACCGTTGCTCAAAGCTTTATTCGCCCACTGCGAACAGCTTCCAGGAACCAGCAAGGTTGACGGAAAACCTTGGAACACTCCTGCTCTTCTGACTCCTCGAAAGACGGCGAACTCCTCTGGCAATGGCTCTACTCTTCTCTCTTTGTTTGAAGTAACAGAACCCACACGTACTAAAAAGTACTAGTGTTTGTGTTAAAGAACACGCTCACTACTCTGTTGTGTTAAAGAACACTTAAAGTTTTTCTTCCTGGAATTCTGATTACTACTACCCTCTGAGAGAGGAGAGAACCTGCATATATAGCCCACGGGGCGGTTGCCAAGCAGTTGCCTGAACTTAAGTGCAAAGTGCGCCAACAAAACGCCATATTACGCCTCATGAGCCCTTGAGCCCGAGTCCGAGTCCGAGTCCGAGTCCGAGTCCGAGTCCGAGTCGCTAAGCTCCTACGGAGCTTAGCTCCATGGTAATAAATTTCCAAGAGCAAAAAGCTTACAGCTTCTTAATTGTTGATTAAGTCTTTATACCATTAATAATTAATCCCACATGGCACATACCCATGTGCACTACATGTGCATCTCCATAAAGAGAATAGACTCATATATGTAGAGATACACATTCCTTTCTAGCCGATGTGGGACTAAAAATCAAAACAAAAGGCTACAAACCCAACAAAACCTTGGGTGAGCTCTCTCCTATTCCTCTTCTTCATTCTTTTCTTCCCGAGCTTGATGTCTATGTTGTTGTATTGTTCTGCTCGAGAACATGGGGAAAAGGGTCTTAAATTTGCTTTATTTATTGGTCTTCACAAAAGACGAGGAAAACTTTACAACTGGTAAAAGCTTCATAAGTAGTATTAATTGAATTGGTAGTATTCTTCTTCTTTTTCTTCTTGTATTAAATGTATATTAACTACATGTTAATTGACTTTTTGCACTAATTTTATCAATAGTTGCCATTAGTATTAGTTTGTAATTCTGTTAGCAGTCAGCACATATATTATTAGTATAAAGTTATTGATACCCTGGATTTTATTATTTATTAATATTATCATGGATAATTATTATTTTATATATACATACATATAACATTTTTCTAAAACTAGTTTGAAACAAAAATATATATTTTTGGACTTGACCCTACAACTACTGTCAAAATTGGGGTTTAAATGATATTGAGTCATTGGTTGGGTTAGGCTTGGAGTAATGGGTCGGGCTTGAGCCTGATTTTCTGATCAAAGGTTTAGATTTATTTTGATTTAATGGACTTTGCATTTGGTTTAATAAGTATTTTAGTTGACTTAACAGATTTTAGTCGGGTTGGGCCCTAGTACTGGGCTCTCCTATTTGTTATTTTAATATTTATTATTAATACTATTAGTAATCTTACCACTGATATTATTATTGTTACCATCAGTTTTACTAGTACATTAATATTGTTATTTATTAGTATAATTATATTATGTATTTTATTGTATTTTAAATATGACTTTTGACTCAAAAATATTATAATATTTATAGCTATTTTTCAAATATAGTTTTAACCTAAAAATGATTTCTAGATTCTAAGTATTTATTCAGAATATTTTGGCAAGTAAATATTTTGGGCTTCTTTAAAGACAAGTTATTTTGTGCATAGTATTTGGTTGGCATTAGACTATAGATAATAATATTGTTATTATTATTTTGGTTATATATATGGACTAAATAGTTGTATTTATCTTTGAGTTTTAATTTGGGCTTCCCTTTTGTTTATCAATTTGGGCTTGAGCTTTATTTATATATATATAGGTATATATTAAAGGGAATTTAGATTTACTTTTATAGCTTTATTTTATTACAAAATAAATTCTCATGATTTATAAAATATATTTTTTGAATAGACATTTTTATAGTTTATGGATATTTCTAAAAATAAAGAATTTTCTGTTCTAAAACAGTTTTCCCTTCTAGATTAATCATGACCGTGACCAGTCATACATCTCAATTGCTTGTGATCCTAACTACTTTATATCGACCCTAGGCTAATTGGACTCAACGAGATTGTCGGTTTCACCAGCTAAGGACCTCAGGCAAGTGCACTTTCTGATTGCTTTTTGATTCATAGTAGTTGATACATTTTATGTTCATACATATATCTTGCTGCTTGTTGACACGCTCGTCACACGGAGTAGTCGGGAGGGAAAATATCTTAGTAGACATGTGGACTATCCAGAACTATCCCCCGTGTCTTTCGTGAATGATAGCAGCTGCACACGACACGTGCAGTGAGCCGTATTTACCCCCTAGCCATTCACATGTCGAAACGGATATTTCACACCACCTAGATAGATGTCTTTTATTAGTTTTTCCTTGTTTACTTCTCTATCGTGCTAT
Source organism: Iris pallida (assembly GCA_029216955.1). Taxonomy (NCBI): domain Eukaryota; kingdom Viridiplantae; phylum Streptophyta; class Magnoliopsida; order Asparagales; family Iridaceae; genus Iris; species Iris pallida. The sequence continues at coordinate 12,675,789 of JANAVB010031215.1, read as the reverse complement.
GTCATCAGTTATCTTCCAGTTTTCATATCTCATATGCTATTTTCATGTCTTGTCGATTCTATTGTGTTTTTGCATTGCCGTCGGTTTGTTTACTTGTTCCATTCCTAATTGGAAACTAACATTTTCAGGTTTAGCCGCGATCACGGTTAGCATTGGAAAGGCTTGGGTATGCTGAAGTCAACCTAGAAATAGAAGCAGTTGTATAAATTCCATTAAATGTAAAGTCTTGTATTTTCTTTAAATATAAATCTTGTAAATGTTGTAATAAATGTAGAAATGTGAACGAGCAGCAAATGTTGTATTTCTTGAGCATTCATTTTTTGCGGGCTTGACAGCGTTCTACCGCCGACTCTGCGGCGTAGGCTGGCTTGGACACGTCTCGTATCCGAAAAACGGGTGCGGGTCGTGACAAGTTTTTGTGGTGGCCCATGCAGGTCGGTCTTCGCAAAAGATTACGTACTCGTGATGGTACTTAAGTTAGTCGTACCATTGCGAGCCTGCGACTAGGAAATGCTCACTAACAATAGAAGTAAATCAATTTTAAGAGAATGGTTAGGACTAGGAGTCCCTAATTTAATTTGACATTTGGGTAGTTAAGGTTACTACATAGGTCTCACTAGACGACTCTCATAGAAGGACGCACTATCACATTTTGATTCGACAGTAGTTTTAAGGAAGCTAGATTCGTAACCCTTTTTTCCGAAATTTTAAAAATATCCTTTTATTTACTTATTTGAATTAAATGTGATTTTTAGAATTTTAAAAATATTTAACTTAATTAATTATTATTATTATAGAATATCTTAGTCATGGTTAAATTTTGGCGTGTAAAATGACTAGAAACTATGGCACGAATAATGTAGTGGCATGTTGTAACTAGTGTATTAGCTATGGTAGAAAAGGGTGAGCCATAAGTGTGTCCCAACTAGGAAAACCAGGCCAAGTTATAACTTGACCCAAAATATGTATATATATTTATTTATTTATTATGATTATTGGCTTATGGAAATTTCGATCGTTCCAAAGTAGCCTGAACACAAGCCACGGTAGTCATGCAGTGCGACCAACGAAGTCCATGTAGCTAGATAGATGTGTATATATTGGTAGTCCATTTCTAGTATTGGGAATAATTTTTATAAATTATATATTGAATATAATATATGTATTATTGCTATTTAAACTGCATTTTCTTAGAAATAGGATAACCTTCTCTTAGAGTGATATTGTAAGATTTTTTGAATTTACTTAGGCCATACATATATACTTGTGTATAAATATATTCATAATAAGTAGACGTAGTGTTTTATACATATTTTCCTCGATCTTGAATGTTAGAGGAAAATAAATTTAAGTTTATATTTCTTTTGCCTTCGGTCATTTCCTTCCTGATCTTATCATTTGTATAACTTTATCTTATGTCCTCTCTAAACATCGCCTTACCATGAGTTTGTATCACTTATATTTTCTTGGACCCAAGGAATTTATCTTTTAATTTCTCATTCAATTGTCTTTACCTAATCTTAAGTTAAGTTTTTGGATTCAAGAGTTATCCTTCCTAGCTAATTATTTTCTTTTTAAGACTTGATACTGGAAGGACAGATACTTACACCCCCTTAGAACTTGTTTAAAATTCTAGGACCTCCTTTGAATTTCATAAGGTATAGTTAAAAGAATGTTCATGGACTTGCGATGGCAAGACAGCAGCACACTGTCGCCACTTATTTGAATTATCGAGACTATGGGTTCACTGCAGCCAGCAGCGCACTGGCGTGGCATGTCCCCCAAGTTGAAATAATTTTAAGTAAGCGTGAGTTATCGAATGTTATTCAAGCTATAGCTTAGTTGTCCTATTTTTATCCTTGAATTATTATGTCAAGATTGAATGGAGTTGATAGGGTATTCATTACCGTATCCTCATTTGAGTCATGGAACCAAGAGTTTATTGCAGCTAGCTGTACACTGGCGATACATAAATTCTCGGTAAAACGACTTCAGATATGTTTACGATATTTGAATACCATATAGGCTACGTCTTTTATTGGCATACGACTATAAAGTTTCTAAATTGATTTGTGCACTATTCCTAGTTACCAACTTCTCACTAAACTGATTATTCTATTCCTCCATATCTTTCTATTTTTGAATCGTCCTCTTTTAAACCTAATTTGATTTCCTTCCACTAGATTCATAATCACCCCTAAATTACGATTCTATGATCATGACTATTTTGATCATGTTCGTGCTCGTGCCAATCTTCTCAGAAGCTTGATTACGCTTGGATGACTTGTGTAATTAAATTTAATCTCGACTACATCTTAGCTGCATCATAATGAATCTAACCATGCCTAGACTCCGCCAGAAGTTGATTGTGGACCAATGCTAGTTAACCGTGTTTAACGATTTTCTAGTTTAGCGAATCATCTTTCAACTATGTCCTTGACCACACGGTGACTAGACCCTTTGACTATACTCGTGCCACGTGTTATCTTTTTCTTAAAGTTCAAATATATTCACAATCTAACCCATATTGATCAATAATTGCAACATTTCTTATATCATTAATCATGACTAATCGTGCCATTCAAAATTTTGAGAATAATATTTCTAAGGTGGGTAGAGGCTCCTGTTGATGAATTGTCCTTGAGGTCCTTATTAGCTTGTGTCGAATCTTTGAGAACACTTAGAACCTTTTTTTCAAGACCACAAGACTCTAACATTAAACCCTATCTAGTTATTTATTACTATTTTTTCACTCCCATCCTTCCTTTGATCAATATTTCTTATCAAGAAAGTTTTTTTTGTCACCCTTGATCTTATCTTATCAATCAATACCAATTTTTTTTAGATTTTGTTACTACAGTTCCCTTCGAACCTATCGAGCCTATCTATCCTAGACATTCCTTAAATTCGAGGACGAATTTATTTCTAAGGTGGGTAGGATGTAAGACCCCTCCCTAAATCTAAAGGTATTTATATATCAATTATAAGGAATATATGGTCCATTTCTAGCAAGGCCTTAAAGATAGCTATTTTCATGACTGAAATATTTTTCCAAGGACTTTTTTCTCTTTTCCAACTAAAATATTTAGAAAAACCCAAGCCCATGTGAAAATATGTATTTTTATCTGAGCCTTGAAACCAATAGAGTTTTTGCATGGTTTTAATAATAAAATTATTATTAATTTGTTAGTAATTATAGTACTGATTATATTAATCATATGATCACTTACAATTGTGATTAGTTTTGATTATTAAAAAAAAATCATGGTCATAATCATTAGGAATAAATTGATCATTGGGTAGCAAATGATTATTTGCCAATCATTGAATAACTATTAATTTTTTATGGTAAATAGTAGTAGCAGTGGTTAAAATAATTAGAATATTGGTGAATCTCTACCTTCCTGATATTGCTTGTGCTATTTAAATTCCTAGTTAAATAAATCCCTCGGACCCAAACTATTCCAATTGATTCCTACTCCATTTATTCTTTTGTAACTCCTTAACTAACTCATGAGCTCTATTTCAATATTTTCCTTCAGCCGATCTGCCATCTAACCAGACCCGGATAGATGGAGTCGTAGCCTATTCTCCACGTTCACCACTCCTATATAATTTCTACTCTAGTGGCCCAAACAAAAACCCTAGCTATGAAAATACAATAGCCGCCTCTCCTCCTCCTTCTTTCATCCACATCTTTCTCCCCATCTTCTTCTTCTCATGAACCATAAGCAATCCCAACTCCATACGGCTTTCACCACTACTAGTACCACTCGACTTCCATCGTCACTCACCTCCTCCCCGTAGACCATCGTTCGAGCATAGTATCACGACGTCGCCCTTCGTTGTGCACGCCAGCAGAGTAGCCGCTTCGGTCTTATCTCTACAAGCTCTTTGAATCGATCGTGAATCCGGCGGCGCAGTACTGCACCTCGAGGAGGCCTTCACCGACGGCGTCGAACCAATGTAGACCCCTAACTCGGGCAGCCATACGTTCGCTGCTGGGCAGGCCTCTCCCCGTCCACATCCAGGTTACACCCCATACTAGCGCCGGTACCAGCCATCACCGAGGCCCTGAGGCCGTCTGCGCCACCAAACCGACCTTACAATGGAGGAAGAAACAATCACCGTATCATGACCGGCCAACCATACACCCGGCGCCGCCCATCCAAGAACTGGAGCCCCTCTCCACAGCGGCCGCGAGCAGCCTCGGCTTCTCGGCGTTCGCCATAGCCGCGGCGGAGGTTCCAGAACCAACCCCGTGCCGCCCTCCCTTCCGCGCCGCCCGAGCTCGTGACCCCGTTTCCCCACTCGACCGCTCTGCTCCGGCGTTCCTCCTCCGCGCTGCCGTGTCGAAACCTTGGGTGAGCTCTCTCCTATTCCTCTTCTTCATTCTTTTCTTCCCGAGCTTGATGTCTATGTTGTTGTATTGTTCTGCTCGAGAACATGGGGAAAAGGGTCTTAAATTTGCTTTATTTATTGGTCTTCACAAAAGACGAGGAAAACTTTACAACTGGTAAAAGCTTCATAAGTAGTATTAATTGAATTGGTAGTATTCTTCTTCTTTTTCTTCTTGTATTAAATGTATATTAACTACATGTTAATTGACTTTTTGCACTGATTTTATCAATAGTTGCCATTAGTATTAGTTTGTAATTCTGTTAGCAGTCAGCACATATATTATTAGTATAAAGTTATTGATACCCTGGATTTTATTATTTATTAATATTATCATGGATAATTATTATTTTATATATACATACATATAACATTTTTCTAAAACTAGTTTGTAACAAAAATATAGATTTTTGGACTTGACCCTACGACTATTGTCAAAATTGGGGTTTAAATGATATTGAGTCATTGGTTGGGTTAGGCTTGGAGTAATGGGTCGGGCTTGAGCCTGATTTTCTGATCAATGGTTTAGATTTATTTTGATTTAATGGACTTTGCATTTGGTTTAATAAGTATTTTAGTTGACTTAACAGATTTTAGTCGGTTTGGGCCCTAGTGCTGGGCTCTCCTATTTGTTATTTTAATATTTATTATTAATACTATTAGTAATCTTACCACTGATATTATTATTGTTACCATCAGTTTTACTACTACATTAATATTGCTATTTATTAGTATAATTATACTATGTATTTTATTGTATTTTAAATATGACTTTTGACTCAAAAATATAATAATATTTATAGCTATTTTTCAAATATAGTTTTAACCTAAAAATGATTTCTAGATTCTAAGTATTTATTCAGAATATTTTGGCAAGTAAATATTTTGGGCTTCTATAAAAACAAGTTATTTTGTACATAGTATTTGGTTGGCATTAGACTATAGATAATAATATTGTTATTATTATTTTGGTTATATATATGGACTAAATAGTTGTATTTATCTTTGAGTTTTAATTTGGGCTTCCCTTTTGTTAATCAATTTGGGCTTGAGCTTTATTTATATATATATAGGTATATATTAAAGGGAATTTAGATTTACTTTTATAGCTTTATTTTATTACAAAATTAATTCTCATGATTTATAAAATATATTTTTTGAATAGACATTTTTATAGTTTATGGATATTTCTAAAAATAAAGAATTTTCTGTTCTAAAACAGTTTTCCCTTCTAGATTAATCATGACCGTGACCAGTCATACATCTCTATTGCTTGTGATCCTAACTACTTTATATCGACCCTAAGCTAATTGGACTCAACGAGATTGTCGGTTTCACCAGCTAAGGACCTCAGGCAAGTGCACTTTCTGATTGCTTTTCGATTCATAGTAGTTGATACATTTCATGTTCATACATATATCTTGCTGCTTGTTGACACGCTCGTCACACGGAGTAGTCGGGAGGGGAAATATCTTAGTAGACATGTGGACTATCCAGAACTATCCTCCGTGTCTTTCGTGAATGATAGCAGCTGCACACGACACGTGCAGTGAGCCGTATTTACCACCTAGCCGTATTTACCCCCTAGCCGTTCACATGTCGAAACGGATATTTCATACCACCTAGATAGATGTCTTTTATTAGTTTTTCCTTGTTTACTTCTCTATCGTGCTATGTCATCAGTTATCTTCCAGTTTTCATATCTCATATGCTATTTTCATGTCTTGTCGATTCTATTGTGTTTTTGCATTGTCGTCGGTTTGTGTACTTGTTTCCATTCCTGACTGGAAACCAACATTTTCAGGTTTAGCCGCGATCACTGTTAGCATTGGGAAGGCTTGGGTATGCTGAAGTCAACCTAGAAATAGAAGCAGTTGTATAAATTCCATTAAATGTAAAGTCTTGTATTTTCTTTAAATATAAATCTTGTAAATGTTGTAATAAATGTAGAAATGTGAACGAGCAGCAAATGTTGTATTTCTTGAGCATTCATTTCTTGCGGGCTTGACAGCGTTCTACCGCCGACTCTACGGCGTAGGCTGGCTTGGACACGTCTCGTATCCGAAAATCGGGTGCGGGTCGTGACACATACGTCGACCACAAAATTTTGGAATGCCTCGGTCGATACCACAGCCATCTACACTACCACCAAAACCTCCAATTCGGCATCACAGCAATCACACCGCCCTGTCTCGGCTGGCACCGCCCATAAAATCTGTGACAAAACCACCACAAGATAGTAGGAAAAGGGGAGAACCCTTACCTTTCCTTCCTGTCCCGTTGGGCCAAACCACCAGCGCCGGACCGGAACCCTGGCACCTCCAGTACAGATTCGCTGCCCGAATCCGCCCTTCAAGCCAGCGCCCATGTTTGTGCACTCCGTCGGCGAGCCGACGCCACCACGAACGCGTGTAGCCGCCCGTGCCGTAGTCAAGGCCGTCGCGCTACCATGTGGCTCCCTCTCCACCAGATCTCTACCACCCCGCTGCTTCCCCTCTGGAACCAGCCACACCATGCCGAGCACCACCGCCATGGGCGAGCTTCCTACCGCCGGAGCCGCGCTCACCTGCGGTGCGCCACCCGCGAATCCGCTGAACTCGCGCCCTCTGCCATGCCCTCTCCACCGAAGCCCCCAATCGGCGATCCGCCTACATCTCCACCGCGGTTTACGGCCTCTAACGGAACCCCTCTGGTAACAGCCCCTCTCTCCCACTCATCTCGCTCGCCAGCTTTCCCTCACCCCCTCTGGCTCTCTGCCACTCTCCTCTCTTATGTTTTCTTTTTCCTTTTATTTTTTCCCTCTTCACAAGAGAACTGTCGGCTTATAAGTATTACTAATATTAATTTATAATGTTTTTTTACTTAATACATAAATATCTATGCATTTTTATGTAAAATTTCTATAAAGAATTATTTTATATATTACCATTGATATTATTTTACAGTGCGTTCTTTTAAGTATATGTTAGCATTTGAAAAATATATGGAAATATTATAGTTGATATCAGTATTATTATTTCTGTATTATCAACAGTTTTATGGTTACAAAGGAAATTTTGTTATCTTAGAAATCTTATAGAGTGTAATTTCTAAATTTTTGAAAGAAATTCTAGTATTCCCAAATGCCTATTAAAAATATTTTAAAAGTAATAAACTGTAGTTTCTACCTAAAAATCTATTTTTACAAACCTAGGGTTTCGTCTAAATCGACTGTTTCGCGTTTTCAAGTATTTACCAAAATAATTATTTTTAATAGTAAATATAGTTTTTAAATACATATAAATATTTTTTGAATAAGTATAAGTATTTTTCCACGATCCCTCATCAAGGATGATCAGGACTAAATCGTGCTTACCTATTTTATTTTATTTTGTGGATTGGACCCTTCACATCTATCACGTTTATTGGACAAACTGGGACTCTTCGGAACATCGCACCTCTCCAGGCGTCACCTCAGGTAATATACCTTGCCTTTACTGTTTAAATTTCTTGCTCAATATCATGCATGCTTATTTTCTTATTTTTAGCAAATATAATGTGGTTCTTTCAAAACTATATATAGATACAAATTATTATACTTTATGCAATTGGCTTAGAGTTAAGGGACTACCATATGTTTAGGGCATCTCATAAACTGTCACGATGTGCCACGGGTTGTGTGTGAGTTGTGAGTTTCATTTAGATTCAGACTTGCGTATCGACCGTACATCGGTGCGTACAAGCCGTGCGTTAGGATATAACTGCTAATAGATTTGTGTAGAAGACTTGGCAGTTATTAAGGATTAAACAGTGTCGTAGAGACGACGCATGTATAGTATCATGGAGAGTGAGGAGACAGTTATTAGCGTAGGGGCTATATGTTCAGTACACATAAAGATTTGGGCCGGTAGTGTCTCGTAAGAGCGCTACTTGCCACCCCGGGGCCGATAGTGACTCGGATGAGCGCTACTTTCTGCCTATGACCGATAGTGTCTCTTATGAGCGCTACCTTCTGCCACTCTCTCTCTCCATCTATGCTGAACACCTAAGCTCCTGCGTAGAACGTTGTCTTCTAATGTGCATTATTCTACATAGAATGGATAAGAACCTTTCCCATATACATTTTACTGTTGAGCTCTTACTATTCAGTTTATGGCATGATATAATGTGTCATGATACGTCCCTCTGAGGACCTGGTGATATCTCCAGGTGTGTGTTTCGTGATTCTTGCAGGTGCTCTAGCTAAGGCCATGTATTCCTTCTTCCGTGTGGATTGTCCTGGATTCGTCACTTGCGTCGCACAAATAATTCTACCTTTGTATATTTTCTTATTTTAAATTGTTGGTAGTGGATATGTCTCTGCCCAACGTTTGTACCAATGACTATTTGATTGTTTTATTAAATCTTCATATTTGTGGATGCGATTTAGTTGTCATGGTTTTCTATATTTTACAGCTTATGTATATATGAACATATCATATATTCATATGTATACAGCTGGCATGATATGTATCTAGTCCCAAGTATTCTGGGACTGGGGTGTTACATTACCTAACAATAATATATATATATATATATATATATATATATATATATATATATATATATATATATATATATATATATATTTCTAACAATATATATATATATATATAGAGAGAATAAGGGAGATAGGGTGCCACCTCACGGGGGGGTGTCTACTTGTCACCCCCCCCCCATGCTATCATCATGCACATGGGTGCATGATGATAACATGTGGGGGGTGACAAGTAGACACCCCCCATAGGGTGGCACCTCACCTCCCTCATCCTCTATATATATATATATATATATATATATATATATATATATATATATATATATATATATATATATATATATATATATATATATATATATATATATATATATATATATATACATACATACATACATATATATATGTACTATATCATACATATACTCGACAACCTATGATACCAACATTCACTTAATATCCATACTACATAGGCTCATAGGTTACACAAAATGCCTATATCGTATAGTCACTCTTCTACTTAAAATCAATACTGTTCCAATTGGGCCTTCACTAAATTCTAGGATTACATTATGTTGTAACCCTTCGTATTAGCTTTCCGAAACTTCAAATGGATCGCATTTTCGTGTCCGAAAGCTCCCGAAATCGCAAAAACACCGAAACGCATTTGTCTTTCGTACAGCTGACACTCAAACAGTTCTACATAAAGTTTTAGAATGCATTTGACCTATTAGTATATATATTTGGAAAGCTAACTTCGATACGGTTCTTTTTAAAAATGGGAGATTAATCGGAGTTCTAAGCTAAAAGTTATGATATTTCTAAGTTGCTTTTGCTACTAAAAATGTGGATGAATATTGTGACGAATTTGGGTTGTTTGGACAAAAGAAACCCATCTCACTCTCTACACCACTCAAGACACACACGAAACCACACTCCCCTCTCCTCTAACACAATCACCACTAATAACATATCCACACACATCTAAATATATGAAATATATCTAACATACCTATTATATATATACAAAATAGTCCATTATATAAAGTGACACTAAAATGACAAGTTGAGGCTAAAAATATGACATGTAGACTAAACCACTTAGGTCTAGCCATAGGTATCCAAATAAAACTCATTCTAATTATCCTAACTAACATCAATCCATTCTCTTAACATGTCTAAAACTGAAATTAAAACACAATTAAATCTATTAGACATTAAACCAAACACATGAGGTGTCCTAATTTAAAATCTAATAAGGAGGACACAAGACACAATTCTAACTTGCTCTAGAGAGCTCCAAACGGCCTCAAACTTGAATCTAAAGTGGGTACATGCATGGAGGTGGATCCTATGGATTCAAAACTAATTAATATGTATAGAAAATTAACCTAGAGGGTTGGTTTTACCTATTGGGAGTGGAATCCCAATGATACTCCCAAGGACACGGCTTTGACACGAAGATCTTCCAAAAAAAGACACTCCTCCTTGCACTTTGCTCCAAATCTTTGCTAGCACCCTTCCTTGGTAGTATGAGAAGGTTGTATAAAAGTTTTGGTTGAGGAATATAAGGATTTGGAGATCAAATCAAAAAGGAAGCTCTTAATTTGGGGAAGAACACTTGTGAAGGAAAATAGAGGCTTGATGGAATGAAATGAAAGGAAAGGAGGCTAACCTACCTATAGTGGCTGCCATTATACCCTATTTGGGCCTTGGAGGAAAGCCCAATGAGGCCTCAACTAGTCCTCTTGGTTAAATTTAAGTTAGGTTCAAGTTTGGGATCAAAAGGGTTAAATTTAAGCCTATAACTTAACCAATCTAATAAGTGGGATTAGTCTAAACTTACTAACTTAATTAGTGGAATTTGTGGGCCATGACTAACTAATCTTGGGGTCCCGTCTAGAGTCTAAGCTACCCGGGTAAACAAATCTCGTAAAATTAATATTAAAATAAATATTCCTAAAATATTAAATATAAAAAATGACCAAAATCACAATGCATCAATTTAAATATTATTAAAATAATCTAAAATTCACCAATTAATCAAAATTCTAAATAATTCAAAAGTCACAAAATAACCAAAATACCCTTAACCTAAAAAGTTATAATTAGTCATTATAATCACATGGTTAGGTCTCCTATGGTCATGGTTAGTCTCTATACTCAACAGTTCTAGGGTTCACTAGCTAACACATCAAAATTACAATTCACCAATTTTTTAATAGTATTAAATTAATTAAAAAATCTCCATAAATTATAAATCCTATTATTAAATAATAAACTTTTATAGAAGTTTAAAATTATCCTCATTTCAGAAAAGTGGGTGGTTACAAATCTACCCTCCTTAAAAAAATTTGTCCTCGAAATTAAGATGGTCGTACTCCTTCTAGAGTCTCGTCCCCAACAATCATGGTCTTAGAAGCTCATCTAAATCATACAATTTGAAAGAATAACATATAGGGTCATGGCAGGCAATATTAGTCTGAGGTCTCATCTAGCTATACTAGTCATACTACAATACAAGGCAATCACAAGGTATCAAAACATACAAGCAAGGGGTGTCACAAAATATCACAAAAGACATGCTAAAGCCCAGGTCGAAAACTTACCTCAAACTAGCTCTGGTGACTAGAACTCCCTCCTAGAAGTAGGGCCTAAATTTTCAAGACATTTCTCATGAATCATGCTCTTGTTAAAACTCTTATTCCTTCTTTCTGATCTTACTCTCCCTTATCCCCTTAATCATCTCAAAAATTTAAATTCCTACACCTTGTCCTAACTTGGATCCAAAATCTCTAGATCAAAGTTTATGAAATCCTCAAACTTGTTTAAATCACTGTCCTCGAATTTATTCGAAGCTAATACTACTATGTCATGCAGGAACTTATTCTTTATTATAAAATCGACCTTCGTATTTTCTTCACGCACACCTTCAAATATTATTCTTCTTAAATTTTAAAACATCTACAAAATCTTTAAATTTTCTCATAAACCAAAATACTTGTATTCACTCTGTCCTCTTACTAACATCTTATTCAATTTTTGGTATCATCATCGCTTCATAGTTACATTCTCTTCTCCATTTCTAAATTTCTAAATTTAGCATCACAATCTTAAGTAAAATATCTCGAGAATTAATAACCTAAAATTATTCAAGTCCACAAAACAAACCGACCTCGAATATCCTTGTTGTTTCTAAAGTACACCTACAAAATATCATTGTTCTAACCATCAATATATCCTAGGATTCGACCCCTTTGAAGGGATCGATATCATCAAATTCTATCTTCACGAAGCCGTGTTTGTCGACATATTTGAAGTACTGGTGTAGCGTGGAAGGCACGATCATATAGTCGTGTATCCATGGGCGCCCCAAGAGGATGTTGTAAGAAGTGTCTGCATCTATAACGTAGCAGGTGACTTCGGATTGGAGGTCGCCAATTTGACACTTTAGACGAATCTTCCCAATAGGGTAGCTCCTGCCCGAATTGAAACCGCTGATGGCGGTGCTTGTAGGTGTCAGGCGATGCATTGGGATACGGAGATGATGTAACAGACCCTTCGGGATGATGCTTATGGAAGAGCCAGGATCAATGTGCATCCGATCCACCTTCACGTCGCCGATGTATCCCGTGTAGTATAGCGGGCGATCATGTAGGTTGGTTTTGATGAGCATATCCTACGGAATGAAGATGATATTGGGCATTGCTCCCATGCAGGCACTGTCTTGGAGATCCATGGGTGAGTCCTCCCCGGTGAGGTTGGATTGAGCGAGATAGGCATCGACATTTTGGAGTGCTTCGCTCAATGCAATACGAACGTCCTTGGAGAGCCTTAGGAGTTCGTATAGTGACAATTTGGCCGGAGTGTTAGCCAATTGTGCTAAGATGTCAAAGTTGTAGGGCCTCTCTAGTCCTTGGGCTGCATCCTTTCGGAGGAATTTGTCGAAGCGAGTCTCCTTCGGCTTAGGCTTGTCGGTCGTCGAAGGCTGAGCCGGTCCCGGAGCATCAGTTGTAGTAGGTTGATGATTTTCAGCTGGGCTGTCAACCACAGGTTGGGATTGCGCTCCGGACCGCGTGACGACGGCTGTAGCTTCCTCGTTGTCTGCTGGGATTGTGTGGCAGGTCCTGATTTTTCCATTCTTTTTGTTAGTGGGAGATGGTGTGGGCCGAGTTACTTCTGATACCAAGTCTGGATGGACCCACATGACCTCTCCTCGTGAGGTGGTGAGAGGTACCAGACCAGCAGCTTGTTCCCGGGGAGGTGGAAGATTGGTAATCTCCATCGTTGCCTGAGGGACGGAGATTACCCCGTCTTGAGTCTCCGTCGGAAGGAAGCTGTCGAATTGTACGGACACCATATTGGCTGTTACGGTTACCTCTTCGAAGTCGATGGCCAGAGCGTTCGAATCGATGAGGCTTTGGATATACCGTTTCAGTTGGTAGCAGTCGTGTGTAGCGTAGTGTACATAACGGTGGTAATGACAGAACTTTGGGTTCTCCAAATCAGCCGGTCGAGGCTCCCGTCTTGGTGGAGGAAGCTGAATTCTACCTCCTTGTATGAGCATGTCCAAGATAGGCTTGACGTGGCCGTCTTCGAAAGAGTAAGTGATCTGAGGCCATTGTTTGTCTGCTGGTTGTGGCTCGGGCTTCTGGGCCGTGTCGGCCACCATAGCCTGCTTTCCCTTGCTGTCCCGATTGTTGGAGGGGTTACCCCCATTATCGTTGTTGGGACGCTTACCCTTGTTTTCTCCTTCTGAGATGTGCAATCCCAGTTGGCGAGCCTTCTTCAGTCGTTCTTCGGCGCTTGTGGCGCTGATGATGAACGCCTTCCAATCTTTGAATTGACTTTCGCCCATCCAGAGACTGATCGTTGGAAGCAGTCTCTTTTGGCAAATTTCAATCAAAGAGAAATCTGGATTTCCGGAGGGCAGCTTCATGGCGGTCTGGCGGAACCGCTCGATGTAGTTTCTTGTCAACTCCTTCTCCCCTTGGACGACGTCCATGAGAGTGGACATAGTGACGTCCTGTCCTACTTCGTAGAATCGTTCCAAGAACAGGCGCTTGAAGCCGGCGAAGGAGTGGATGCAGTTGTGCGGTAGATTGCGGTACCAATCGAAGGCGACTCCTTCCAATGCCCCGATGAATAACCGTGTGAGGATCGCATCATCATGAGGCAGATGGTCGGTGGTGACCTCAAAGTAAGTGATGTACCAACTTGCTGAGGTTTTGCCATCATACGGGTTGATATTGAACGGCTTATATCTTGGTGGAAATGGAACATCCCTCCATTCAGCAGGGTATGGTTGCCGTATTCTGAGATCTTGGGCGTTCTCTCAGGCGTGGAACATGGCTCGGAGCTCCTGGACCTCTCTTCTTACTTCTCGGGTCTCGTCTGTAGCGGTAGGGGCTGTTCCTTCAGGAGGATTATTGCCCGGGTTCGGTGCCGCTGAGTTCGAATCCACATTGACCGCAGGGCCCGTGCTTGTTTGACCGGGCGTTCCTCCTTGTAGAGTTGGCAGGGCTGCTTTAATCTCGTCTACAGACTTGACCAAAGCAAGTAATATGGCTTCGAGACTGTCAATGCGCTGGCGATCACTGGAACCACCTTGATTGCTGTCCGTCATGAACACCGTCCTTACGTGAGGAGTGATGGAAGGAACGGTGGAGGATGTGCCCTCCGAGTCGTACCCATGCACCGAGAAGTCATCGGGATAGGTGGGAATGTTCTCTTCGAGTTCGGACTCGGAGGGAGCAGTACCCCCAGCCTCAGAGTTTGCTTTGTCTTGAGAGTTATGGATGTCCTCGGGGACATCGGCGTCTGTTGCCCCTGATGAGAGAGTGGTTTCCCCGGGCTCAGCTTCTTGGAACATCGGATTGTTGCGGATGTTTGGAGGAGTGCTACCCCCAGTTCCTTCAACCCCTAGCGATGTGGATGACGAATTTCCTATCGTAGTAGATTTCGTCTTTGAACGGGTGTGTTGAAATACACCGGTAGAGGATAACCGTTTAGAAGACAGTTTCTTAGCTGTAGGGGTTGATATCTTGGGACTGGAGATACTCGTCTTTTTCCCCCTCCTTTCGGCGGAGACCTTTTGAGCAGAATTGCAGGAGACAACAGGAGGTGCCTCATCTTCTGAGTTCGGGTGCTGTAGCCTTTGGAAGACGGACGGCCGATCTTCCGTCACTGCCGCGTTGTTGCAGCAGCAATTGACGTTGATTTGGGTGCAGCGATGTCCAAGCGAGGACTCTTTGCACGCCGACACTCCTTCTCTTTCCTTGTGTTTGTGGAGGATCGCCTCCCGCAGGTCAGAGGAACCACTCTGTCTGTTTACCGCCGGGGGCTGGACTCGAGCGGTTGCATACAACTTTCCATCCGAGGCCCATGTGATAGTCAACGGGACGCCCCGATAGTCAGAGGTTAGGATAGCTGACTGGGCCCGATGAGCCCGCGCTGCCCTAGACTCCCTCCTTTTAGCACTTGCGGGTGCGTAATAGGAGGAGTCCAAGTTGAATGCCACAGAGTCTGGCTTATCATCCAGAGAATCATCAGGGTCAGGACCGCATGAGAGACGGTCGAAGACTGATCGAGAGAAGCGTGAAACGGACGCTGTGCGGCTAGAGTTGGGCACCGTGCAGGCTGTCTGCATGCAGTTGTCTTCTGCCGTCGGACGAATTATTTTCGTGCGGCTAGGAGTCACGATCGTACAGGCTGGCCGCATGCGGTTGGCAATTGTGGCCGCACGGGTTTTCTGCAAGCGATTGACTCCCACAGCCGCATGAGTTTCATTCGTGTGGTTGGCAACTGTAGCCGCATAAGCTATGCGGCTAACCGATATGGCCGTATGAGTTTTCTTCATGCGGCTGGAGGATGTAGCCGCATGAGCTTTCTTCCTGCGGCTGAAGGATGTAGCCGCATGAGCTTTCTCCCTGCGGCTGATAACCTTATGCGGCTCGGATCTCATAGAGTTCCTCTTTGCCCCTGCACGTCCAGCATCATAGTGTTTTCTTCTGCCGGACTTGGGGACAGCAGAGTTATCTACGATCTGAAGTGGGGCCGCAGGGGAATCTTGCTCGCCGTTTTGAACAACAGAGGGTGTCTCTGCAAGAGCTTCAGTAGGAACGAAGGATCGGGGTCTCCACTCCTTACGGGCCATCTTTGTGCGGGCTCGCTTCTGGACCGGGCCAGTGCTCTTGTCGGAGAGCATCTCTTCAAACGCCTGTTGGTCGAACCGGACGACCATCTTTTGTTGAATGGAGCCAAGCTTGGCTGCATCCGATTGCGTCACCAACTCCTCAGCCGTGGAGAAGTTAGTCCCCAGCAGAGTCGCCATCGTATTTGCCATGAAATATAAAAGAACAGAACAATTATCGGAGGACGGAACTTTTACTTCACGTTACAAACTCGCTTGTACAAAGAAAGCCTAGGGACGAAAACCTAGGTACAGCAGTCTAAGTACAATTGTTTATTTTAGATTCTGGGGGGTGACAATAGAGGCTCGGGAAGGCGACGGCAGCCCTGCCTTACTCCTTGGACGACCGGTATGCAGCCTATGCTCCTTATGAAAAGATGGTTGGCGTTGACGAAGAAATGCTCTTTTTGCTCCTCTGTTGCTCTTCTGGCTTCTCTCTCTCTCTCTCTCTGCGTATTCTTTTCTCTGACTATTGGGGAGTCTCTCTGTATATACGTATTTTTCTCTCTGAAATTGTATATCTTACAAGGGAATGGCACCTTGCTATTTATAATAGTGGGATGTGATCATTAGGTTGCCAATGATTAGCTCTTGGAGATGGCGGCGGCTTGGGGATTAGTCCATCTTGGCCATTCGTTTTAATTATGATAAATCTGGGCCATTAGGT
Organism: Iris pallida; assembly: GCA_029216955.1. Lineage (NCBI taxonomy): Eukaryota > Viridiplantae > Streptophyta > Magnoliopsida > Asparagales > Iridaceae > Iris > Iris pallida. The sequence continues at coordinate 12,659,016 of JANAVB010031215.1, read as the reverse complement.
GTAGATTACACCAAATCCCATGAGCAATTAATGTTGATTGGAATAAATCTTCCTTGTATTGATCTTCTGATATCTGCGAATAAATCAGATCTATTCTTCTGCCACGTGTCTCAGATTTATTGGGATTTGACCCAATCTTTAAAGACTGCAAATCTGAGGAATTAATCAGCTTAGGACACGTGTCCTAGGAGCTGCTGGGGGGATCTGGACCGCATGACTAGTGAACCGCATATGAATGTGAGCCGTATATGAATGTGAGCCGCATATGGTTAAGCCCACGTGTCAGGGCTGCGTGGGCAGTGGCCCTCACTTGAGTCTTCTAACCGCAGAGGAGTAATCCTTGTGGGCCGCATAAGTATATATCCGCCTGGGCCGCATGGACATGATCTTCTTGAACCGCATGAGAAGTCCTCGCTCGAGCCGCATGAGACTTTCATGGCCTGAGCCGCATAGGATGGATTCACTCTGAGCCGCATGGGAAGTCCTTTGCCCGAATCGTATGAGGCTCCTATGGCCTGAGCCGCATAGGATTTATTCTGAGCCGTATGAGAAGCGAGCCGCATAAGAATGCCCACGTGGGAAGGCCACGTGGCATTTTTATGGCTCTCGGGGGATTTGTGTCAGAGATTCTTTCCTCTTTCCTAGAGATTCATCATTATGGCAGAGCCATAATTACCTGCTTTGGTGTCAGGGCTGTCAACTTTTCAGAGGGGTCAGCCGTCATAGCAATTAATGCAGCATGGGTCGGAGGGGAGCACTATCAGGCCACGTGTCCTCTGAGCTGCATGGAATGCCTTGGGCCGCATAGCTCCTTATGCCGCATGACTCCCTGAGCCGCATGAGTTCTCTGAGCCGCATGGATCTTTCCTGGCCGCATGAATCATTTCCTTTAGTATTTTCCATACTTCCACAGCTACGTCATAGATGCAGACACTTCTTACAACATCCTCTTGGGGCGCCTGTGGATACATGATTATATGATCGTGCCTTCCGCGCTGCACCAGTGCTTTAAATATGTCGACAAACACGGCTTCGTGAGGACAGAATTTGCTGATATCGATCCCTTCAAAGGGGTCGAATCCTACTACTCGGACTCCTGTCTATACGAAAAGTCGAAGAGGCACCTTGATGAAGGAGATGTGCAAGCTCGTACCGAGACAACCACAGGATCAGAAGAACCTCTGATGATCCACCTCCAAGCTCGCAAACCTGGCAAGTCTGCACCCCTTACCGCCACTCTGCGTAGGGACGCAATCAGCCTTTCAGCACAAGAAGAGCAGATGATAATCCGGCTGCTAAGGTCGGGCCAAATGTCAAGACCCTCAACGGAGCCACTGACAATCAGGCTACCGAGAGTCGGCCAGCCACAGACGGAGAAGCTCAATCCCTCCGACAAGCCAATGACGATACGCCTTCCCAAGAAGGGTCGTCACCCCAATGCAAGGCCTAGAACTTCTAGCGAACCAACCACTCCCCGCCCAGCATCGAGTACCAAGCCGGGGGTCGCTAGTCTGCCAACAACTCCACGCCCTGCTCCACCAATTGAACCCATGACGATCAAGCTGCCCAGGTCGTCTTCTCAATCTTTATTTATACAGGGGGTAGCCGAAGAGGAACCGGAGCTAGCCAAGTATGTGGATGCCCACACTGATGTTCCCTCCGCAGATGATGTAATCCCCCTAGAAAAGATACCTTACTTCATCAGTAAAGGGCTATCTTTGAACTACCTCGAGCTCAATAAGCTATGTACAATGTATGCTATGGAACATGGTATAGGCACTCACCTACACACACAGGTGACAAATGTGTACACCGCAATCCAGCTTACTCCAGTAGAAGATGCTTACCGCATAATCGAGGGAGGGGACCATCCAATCATCTTCGGCCGGAAGGATGATCCGCATTCCTTCACTATAGAAGAAGTCGACCTTGGAGCAGATGCCGGGAGACTGCCTCTGTATCTTTATAGCCTCCAATCCAAATATCTCATACAAAAACAGGGGTATGATCTGGAGATGATGCCAGGCTTGAACTACGATAATGGATGCCGATTACCCTTGAAGCCACCAGTCCCGGCTGGCAAACCACGGGACTACTATAGCAAAACTCGATGTGGATTAGGGTATGTTACACCCACAACGACCCCTGAAAGCTCAGATGAAGAATGTGACTGGCATTCACATTCAACCGGGTCACCAACTTTCGACTCGGATACCAGCATCGGAGACATATTCAGACAAGTCCTGTCAGTCAATATGGCATTCGCCGACGCTTATGAAGAAGACGAAGACATCCCTGAAATCCTCGAGCTAGAGCCGTGGGCCCAACAGCTGGATACACAATAGAAAAAGTGGTTCGAACAGAGAGAACCTCCTACTGAAGATGAGGTCATACAAGTGGATCTCGGCAACGAATCTTCTCCAAAACCGATCTTCGTCAGTAAAAGCCTAACAGACGAAGAGCGGGAATCGCTGCTGGAACTTCTCAAAGAATATATTGATGTGTTCGCTTGGATCTATGAAGACATGCCGGGGTTAAATCCCGATATTGCTCTTCATAAACTCAACATTCGGCCGAACGCAAAGCCAGTCAAGCAACAACAGCGACGCTTCCGCCCAGGCATCATGGATGCGATCGAAGCCGAAGTCAACAAACTAATAGCCAGCGGCTTCATTCGTGAGGAACAACATCCAGATTGGGTCGCCAACATAGTACCAGTCCTCAAGAAGAATGGGAAGATTCGAATCTGCATCGACTTCCGCAATCTGAACGAGGTATGCCCCAAAGATGAATTCCCCCTCCCTATCACAGACATCATGATTGACAACACCTGCGGCTTCGAACGTATGTCATTCATGGATGGCTTCTCAGGGTACAACCAAATCAACATGTCTCCTGACGACGAAAAGCATACATCGTTACGAACACCGATTGGTACATATTGCTACACAGTCATGCCTTTCGGATTAAAGAGTGCCGGTACTACATATCAAAGAGCCATGAGCATCATCTTCAGAGACCACTTACGCAAGACGGTAGAGTGCTATGTTGATGACATTGCCGTCAAGAGTCGCTGTAAGGGAGACCATCTGCAAGATCTGAGGACGGTATTCGGCCTGATGCGAGCGCACAATTTGAAAATGAACCCTACGAAGTCCTTCCTGGGCGTATCCAACGGGAAGTTCTTGGGTTTCATCATCACCGCCGAGGGTATCCATGTAGACCCTGAGAAGACAAAGGCAATCATGGAGCTGGGTCCCCCGAGAAATCTCCGCGAACTCAGAGGCCTTCAAGGGAGGCTAGCTTACATCAGGAGGTTCATTTCTAACCTCTCCGGGCGATGTCGACCATTCACCCACCTCATGAAGAAAGGCATCTCGTTCGTATGAGACGAAGAATATCAGCGGGCCTTCGACAGCATCAAAGAATATTTGTCGAACCCTCCAGTCCTGGTGGCCCTGGTTGCTGGAAAACCATTCCTGCTCTACGTACGAGCAATGGAGCATTCCCTCGGAGCCCTGCTGGCACAAAACAATGATGCAGGCCATGAACAAGCCATATATTACCTCAGTCGAATGATGATTGGGCCAAAGTACCGATACACCATTGTGGAGAAGGAATGCCTTGCCCTGGTGTTCGCCATTCAGAGACGCGGCACTATGTCACTGGACAAACAATACATGTGATCTCACGAATAACCCTCTCAGGGTCCTCATGACTAAACCAAGGGCACTCAGCTCTCGTCTCGCTACATGGGCAATATTGTTGTCCCCTTATCATATGATCTTCGTCCCGTAAAAAGCTGTCAAAGGTCAAGCCCTAGCAGACTTTTTGGCAACCCACCCGGGCTCGTAGTCGTCCAGAATATATGAAGAGATCCCAGATGAGGTCGCCGACTCGCATGTAACCTCTTACAATGATATATGGCGAATGTTCTTCGACGGTGCTTCAAGAACGGGACCCAAGGGCAACATCGTCATCGGAGTAGGGGTGGTGCTAGTCTCCCCTTCCGGATTGGTGATTAACCGTGCTTATTCTCTCACAGAACCCTGCTCTAACAATGTAGCCGAGTACAACGCTTTGGTCATTGGCCTCCAACTTGCAAGAGAGCTGGGGGTAGAATATCATGAAGCATACGACGATTCTCAGTTAATCGTCAATCAGATCCGGGGCTCATACGAAGTTCGCCACGAAGACATGATCCCCTATCACCAGATAGCGATCGACATCATCTCATCGTTCGAGGGGTTCTTCATCGAGCACGTCCCCAGACTCCGAAATATCGAAGTCGATGCCTTAGCAGGCCTGGCCGCTTCCCTAGCAGTGCCAAATCATACTCATCAATCGGTAGATGTGATAGGCTACGAACTGGTCTACCCTAAGAACAACGTTCAATTCGTGGTAAGTTATTCTGCTCAGACGATCGACGATGTCCCAGATTGGAGACAACCATTCATTGACTTCGTTGTCTACGACATCCTGCCCGAGAACCCGAAGGAAGCCACTTCCATCAGAAGGCGTTCTCTCAGATTCTTCTATGATACAAAGACAAAAATGCTGTATCGCCAATCCTATGATGGATTATTGCTTCGGTGTCTGTCAAACACGGAAGCCAAAGAAGCCGTACGAGAAGCTCATGACGGTGTCTGTAGGGCCCATCAGCCTGGCCCTAAATTGCAGGACTGTCTTCGCCGAATAGGCTACTACTGGCCCACGATGGTAGCAGATACGATAGACTATACAAGAAGGTACAAAGCCTGCTAAGTCCATGCGGACTTCATTCATCAGCTATCCGAATTTCTACATCCGACAGTGGCATCCTGGCCATTGGAAGCATGGGGGATGGATATCATCGGTCTGATTACTCCACCTTCCTCCCGAGGACATCGCTTCATACTCGCAATCACAGATTACTTCTCTTAATAGGCGGAAGCTGTCCCGCTTGCAGAAGTCAAAACTTCGAACGTGATCAGCTTCCTCAAGCATTACGTCATCTATCGCTTTGGACTGCCCCGAAGGATCATCCACGACAATGGCCTTCAGTTTGCAAGCCACGCCTTCTATCGGTTCTGCGACAAGCATCGTATCCAGAATATTGCTTCGACACCGTACAACCCGACAGCAAACGGGTTGGCAGAGGCATTCAACAAAACCATTATCGAGTTACTCAAGAAGTTCGTATCGTCCAACAAACACGACTGGAACGAGAAACTTGGTGAATGCATATGGGCGTATCGTACCACGGTCCGAACGGCCACAGGGAACACACCATTCTCCCTGGTGTACGAGAGTGAAGCAGTTCTCCCATTAGAGACTCAAATACCCTCACTCTGTGTCGCCCTCACTTATCAATTAACGACGGATGATAACTACCGACGCCGACTACAAGAGCTAGAGGCCTTAGACGAAAAGCGCCTCCTGGCTCAGCAAAGAATCGAGCTATACCAAGCACGCATCTCTGGAGCCTTCAACAAGAAGGTTAAAATTAGAACATTCCAAGTGGGCGATCTCGTTCTGGCAGTCCGGAGGCCGATGGTCATGACTCACAAGACCGCCGGCAAGTTCCAGCAAAAATGGGAAGGTCCATTTATTATCGAGGCTGTATTCTCCAACGGTGCTTACCGCCTCGCCAAGCAAAACGGAGACTTGCTCATATTGCCTGTCAACGGCAAGTTCCTGAAGAAATATTATGTCTAAACGACACACCCCAGATTATCGAGTCATGTACCCGCTGGTGCCGCTGAACTCACATCTCAACATTCCAGATCATCGAGTCATGTACCCGCTGGTGCCGCTGAACTCACATCCACAAACATTCCAGATCATCGAGTCATGTACCCGCTGGTACCGCTGAACTCACACCTCCAAATTCTAGACTATCGAGTCATGTACCCGCTGGTACCGCTGAACTCACATCTCAATATTCCAGATTATCAAGTCATGTACCCGCTGGTACCTCTGAACTCACATTTCGGTCACTCTTTCAGATAGTAAGTCGTGTATGACCATACCTGTGAACTTTTTTTCCTGAAAGAGATCCTCCCTCATGATCCACTACCCGTACTCCCAGTGCACAAAAAGGGTAACCGATCCATAAATTTCGAAAACGGCCATGTCCTTATTACCTCTGAGTCGTTTCATTTCTGCCAAAAACAAATCACCCCTTACACAGAACTTCCATATCCTCATTACCTCTGAGTCATTCTATGTACCCTCCTTCATTGAGCCCACTCCTGCCATGTCCTCATTACCTTTGAATGGGAAGGCTCCGTCGAAGAAACCTTCATGCTTGCCATGTCCTCATTACCTCTGAGTAAGTATGATGATTCCCTTTCGACTTATTATCTGTACCCACAACCGGAGTACGCCAAGGATAATAGGTCCACAAATATCATTCGCTGAGTCCACTCCTGCCATGTCCTCATTACCTCTGAGTAGGAAGACTCCACGGTAAAACCTCCGTACTTACCATGTCCTCATTACCTCTGAGTAAGTATGTTGGTCCTCTCTCGTCTTACTATCCGTACCCTGAACCAGGGTACGCCAAGGGTAATAGGTCCATAAATGTCCTCTGTTGACCATAAAGTCCTCTGTTGACCACAAAAGTCCTCTGTTGATCATAAATATCATCCGTTGAGTCCACTCCTGCCATGTCCTTATTACCTCTGAGTAGGAAAACTCCACGGCAAAACCCTCGTACTTGCCATGTCCTCATAACCTCTGAGTAAGTATGTTGGTTCTCCTTCATCCTATTATCCGTATCCTAAGTCGTGGTACGCCAAAGATAATAGGCCCACAAATGTCCTTTGCTAAGCCTCTTAGTACAGGTCCACTATTCCTCATCATGCCCCGGGAGCCCAGCTGCTCCATGGCATTCTATCTCCCGATACCCCGAACACCCACGACCACCTTGCCGTGGAACTGTTCTAGGTATCCCCAATCAAACTTGTTATTCGTACCTAAAACCAAGGTATGCCAGGGGTAACAGGTCCACAAACAAGCCCCCCATACGGGGCAAACACTACCACAATACCACAAGTACGACAAGTAATGCAAATGAAGGGTAGAATGGAAAGTACTCTTTATTTGAAAGAAGAAAAAAGCATTACATCTTTTGGGACCACGTCCCTCTCAAAAAAAAAAAAAAAGGAAACAAAAGAAGAAAAGGCCGACTATAGTTTGGCATTACACAACTCCAAGAGGCGATTTTTCACCAATGCAGTCACCCGCTCAAGCCTCTGTTTAGCTCGGCGCTCGGCCTCTTGGGACAATTGCTCTGCGTTATTCAAATACATATACGCCTGCCAGTCATTCTCTATCTTCTTCAGGGCAAGTTCTAGATTGGCAGAAGCCCTACTAAACTTGTCAGCCTCCTGAATGGCGATCCCTTTCTCAGTACAAGCAGCTTCGAGCTCGGACTCCAAAAAGGCCAGCTTTCTCTGGAGCTCAAGGATCTGCTCCCGGGTGTCGGTTACTCCGCGGGAGGCAGCCGCTTCCCGAGCCGCGCAATCTTCAGTTCGATGGCTCCATTGATCGTACGACCGAGTCAAATCCCGGCGGTCCTTCAATATAGCCGGCTTGAGCGATTCCCGGGCAGCCATCACCTTCGCCACCACGGTAACGAGGAAATTGTGCTCTTGATTTATTGCCGCGGGTAAATCAGCTTGTTGCATCATGCGAAACTGGGCCACGAGACGATCAGCCTCTAACAGCTTAGGCTCCAGAAGTGCGTCCAGTTCCCCTCCACCAGGGAGTGTTCTAAGGATATTGATCTGGCCACCGGCGCATTGACAGGCCAGAGCAAAAGGAGTCCCCCTTTCCACAACTCCCTCGATCCCCCTCTTGAGGTGGCGGTGGAAACTGTCGACCACGTCCTGGGATACTTCATCCAAAACCTCTGTAGAGGATGGCGTCAAAGGGAGGGTGGCAGGCAGTACCAAAGGAGTAGCCTCAGAACTTGCCTTCCCTGTCACCAAGGAAACAAATTCTGTACGAAAAGTTACATGAATGGCAGCTAGCTCCTCTTCCGCCGCCCGAAGAGCCTGGATGCTGGACAGGACGGAAAGGTTAACCCTCAAAACTATATTGGCAGAAGAAGGTGCAGGAGGCATCGTCCCTTGCCCCAGCCGTATGTCCACTTGGGTTCCCGAACTCGACCCGGCTAGAGGCCCCTCATTATCGGTTAGAAAAGAAGGAGGCACACGTGCTTCCGTCAGATCCCCTCCAATGGAGTCCGCCCCGGCGATGACCGTCACCGACAATAAAGGGGTGGGACCTGTACTTCCAAAGCAACCATTAATCGACGTAACCTGAAGGATAGGATGATGGAGTAAACAGGCTTCCTCATAAGTTAAGGTTTGACTTATCTTACCAGGAAAAGAGCATGGAGGCTGCGGCTCGTTCGCAGTTGGCGTAGTTTCCCCACCCGCGGCTCCTAAGCCAAATTCAACCGATTTTTCTGTCACAGCCATCCCTGAAAGGGAGCCAGCCAGGACAGTGTCAGCCTGTTGAAGTTCAGATGTCTCAGGGACGGGCGCAGTAGAGCCCCCATCCCCTAGGGTTAAAGTACCAGCAAGGTGAGACCACTCGGCCGCCTCCGAAAGAACCCCAGCAGAAATGATAGCAGTGCACACATCACTGACCAAATAGGACAAGACCGGATCGACCTCGACAATCGGGTCCTGAGAAGCAAACTCATCTGACGCCTACAAAAAGCAAAAGAAAATGATTAGGCTATAGTTTGAGAAAAAGAAGGAGAAGGTAGCTACAATTCAAATCACCTCAGAAACAGCGTCAGCATCATCAATAAACAGCCTGCGGCGTCTTACCGCAGCGCACTTCGTGGAGCGGGATCTGCTATCATCAGTATACGCACGCCTGCTCCGTTTATGCGAAGGAGCGGGCACAGCAGGTGGTTGATCCTCCACCACCTCGTCTGGACCAGTAGACGGCTGACCCGCCACCCTTTCTTCCGACATAATAGGGAGCTGGCTCCCCACCTTCTCTCTGAAGAATGCGACGAGTCATCGGCGGCCTGCTCGTCATTCTCTTCGTCTACTGCAGTGGACTCCGAGTCTGGCGCAGGAACCCTATTCGTCCCTCTCTTTCTCTTCCTCGAACCCTCTGGCTTTTCTGCCAAGCCAGTCCCAACAATGACGCTGGTGTTCATGTTAACGTTCACGGGAGATTTGCTCGCCATAACGTGATAAAGAGCCACCATGTACAGAATATTCCCTTGCACATTAGCGTCAGGGACTGAGAAGCTAGCCCGGGTATGAACAACATTATAATAATGCCATGCCCGGTTGCCGTCAAGAACACTGCCTTCGAAGCCCAGACAAGCACTGGGGCAGTCAAGGAACAGCTGACTATACCCGAATTGATGAGAGAACCTGCTAGACAAATAAGGCTCCAAGTACACGTTATTTCGGTAACGATATACTAGGTGCGCCGGGCGAATGTTGCGCAGCCATAGAAGCATCTTCTCGGATAAGAGCTGGGGAGGTTCAATGCCATCAATGTGTACCCTCCTCACTTCCCTAGGGGTAAACTGAGGAAGAGACACAAAGAAGTCAGGCCCGTCAACTCTTGCCAACGCTCTCCGACAAGCCGGCATGGTGTCATACTCCCAAGATTGATGGCGGTATCGGAAGAGAAAGGCGTCATTGGCGGTGACACCATCCTCTGGCCCGGCCCTCATCAATGACCGGTAATGCATCAATAACCACCCCATGAGATAGTGGTATGGTAGCTCTATCCGTTCGAAGTCCAGCGTCGTCTCACGAGCAATGAATTTAGATATAAAGGCACGGAGGCCATGGTGTATACTACACACCATATCCGAAAGAAGGGCCAGTCTTACTTTGAAGACCAGCTTCACAGTCGGGAGAATGAAATGGTGGCTGATCCTTTCAGTAGAACCTGCCCCTCCCGAGACTACGCAATTTGGTAGCCATACCATCAAGAACCCGGCCAAGATTGCTTTCTCGGACATTTGCTGGGTACCGTAGTAGAAATAACTAAAAGAGTCAGTGCGGCTCCCAAACTTGTCACGGGTGGACCTCGACCTTTTAACCTTCAACATCATGTCCTTCACCTCCTCCGGGGTTTGAGGACTTCGAGACGAAACCCGACCGGACGGACGTAATTTGAAAAGATACGCGACCCAGGCCGTAGTATGGGGGGCGTTCCCTTCTGAGCTATTCTCTTTTTTGATAGCAGTCTGGTGGCAGATGCTATGGAGGCACAACAGTTCTCGGTACACAGTGACGAAAACAGGAAATCGTCGATCCAGGTCATCGAATTCCTCGTTCGTCGGGGTATATACTTCAAAGGCCTCGCCTCCCCCACGGCAGCTTAGAAACAGCATGTATCTCATGGAGAGCAAGTCCCAACTCTCCCCCGGGTGCGAAGAAAGTCCCCGTACGCCGGCTATACATCTCCAGAAGGGCCATGAACAGCGGCTTGTTAATGGCCAATCCGTAACAGGTGCCCCGGATGGCGTAGTAAAGGTCAATCTCCCGAAGGAGTTCCTCGTAGTTCCTCAGGATCCATGAGGAAAGATTGGCCCATGTTGGAATGGGGTTTATCCAATTCAGCAGCGACAACCTGCCCACAGGATAGGACCCCTTGCGAGCGAGCTGATTCAGGAAGGTGTCAGCTCGAGTAAAAGTGAAGTTAGGACCAGACACATTTATAAAAGTACCAGGAATCAGCCCCATCACAGTCCGACTGACTGACTCCCTACTTGCACATGCTGACCTAATACTCATATTATAGTGGATGTTGTCCACGAACATTCCCTGTTGAGTTGGAGTCAGAGAACCTGCCATTGTCCTGTCCAACGGCACCATATTGAACCACGAGAGAGAAAAATGTCGCTCCATCTCGGGAACATGGATATCCACCCCGTCCACAGTGAAGTCCCAGTTCTCAGAAACGTCCAGCATTCGGGAGTTCTTTACGGAGAAAGCATCCCCGAAGAGGAAAGCTGGTTTCAGATATTCTTCGTCCAGTTTCCCCGAATTCATCATAGTGCAAAGAAAATAGAAAGGCTGGTTGTTGATGGCAGCCACCCTCTCCAACGGCTCATTAGAGGGAAGTTGGTCTGTCATATGTCGAATTAGATCATCAAGCCGCACACCCATGGCAAACTGAGCTGAACCCACTAGAAGCTCTCCGGCCGGGTTGGTTGGGAGGTTCACTAGAAAAGCACAAAAGAAACAGGATTAAAAGAATGGTTGAAACGAAGCCACTTAAAAATTTTCTCAAAAACAAGTTCCTATGGGCCTATGCGGCTCAGATCGACGAAGCCTTATGCGGCCCAATTCAGCTGGGTTTCATGCGGCACGGCCTTAATAGAGCCTATGCGGTTCGGGTCAACACAGCTTCATGCGGCCCAATTCAGTCGGAAGTTCTGTGTGACACTGATTCGATGGCTTATGCGGCTCAGATTAAGACTTATACGGTTCTATCTCGTAGAGGAGTTTATGCGGCAGGATTCAGCAAAATTCTATGCGGGCCAGATTGTCAGGAACATATGCGACTCCGGTCAAAGGAGACTTTATGCGGTTCATATCCAGAAGTAGTCTTGTGACTCAAAATCCCTCTCTCATACGGCTCATACAAGGGAAATTTCCTATGCGGCTCAGATGCGAGAGGATCATGCGGCCCATATAACGCATGCGGCTCCATCATGATCAGGCTTGAGCCATCCAAACGATGAAGGCTTGTGCATAAATCATGCAACAGAGCCATGGGTTCTTAGGGCTCAAAGTGTTCAAAATAGAGCCTTACACTTGAAAGCAGGGCGAACATCAGGATGCACTTCGGGCACGGCGGCCGACGAGGAAGCCGCCTTCTTGCCTTTCACGGTGGCGGAGACGACTTTGGAAGACTTAGGAGCCATTTGCTTCAACGGTCGGAAAAAGAAGATAAGGAAGAAGAGACAGCAGATAGTTGAATGAAGAAGAGAGCAAAGGAATCCCTCCGACCAAACTCATCCATATTTATAAACAAAAGCGAGGCATTTTGATTCCCGTGTATACACGAAGACCGACTCTTCAGTTATCGAGGTGAGCCGCCTAAAATGAAGGCCAAACTCCTGGGATCTCGTACCAAAAAGTAGCCTTTAAAACTGACAGCAAATTAACAGCATTTAATGCAAAGGATTGCCATACGTGGCAACGTTAACGTGGCATAAAGCCCATGCGGCTGAAACTTCCATGCGGCCAAGACATCTATGCGGCTAGGACCTCATATGCGGCTAGAAAGAGCTTGTACACAGCCATGCTTCTTATTCAAAGTATTTCAATTTTGCAAATTAAAAACTTTGAATGGGGTCTTGTAGAAGCATGAAAAATAATAAAGAAAGATCCATGCAGCCAGAAAACCCCATGCGACTCAGAAAGCCCATGCGGCTCAGAGATTCATGCAGCACAAGGGACTATGCGGCTCGATACATTCTATGCGGCTCAGAGAGGTGCCACGTAGCATACAAAAAACTCTTCCCTTACTGTATTAATTGCCTTAACGGCTGACAGCTTTGATAAGACGACAGCCCTGACACAAAGATGTAATTATGACTCTGTCATAATGATAGATTCCTAGGGAAACGAAGGAGATCTCTGACATAATCCCTCGAGATCCAGAAAATGCCATGCAGCCTAGGCACGTGGACAGTCATATACGGCTCGAGCGGAGACTCCCCATGCGGCTCAGGCCGAAGTTGTCCTATGCGGTCCAGATCGAAACAGCCCTATGCGGCTCAAGCAGACGCTCCCCCATGCGGCTCACGAGGACCATCTCCATGCGACTCACGAAAAGGTTACCCGTTATGCGGCCACCTATGTCCATGCGGTCCAGATTATCATGTGATTCGAAGGTTCGGAGGCCACTCCCCAACAGCCTTGACATGTGGCCGGGCTTATGCGGCTCAATCCTCATGCGGCTCAGATCCCCTCAGTGGCTCCTAGGACACGTGTCATAAAGCCAATCAATTTCTCAGATTTACTGCAATCAAAGATTGGGTCAAATTCCAATAATCTGGGACACGTAGCAGGAGAATGAATTAAACTTATTCATTCAGATTCGTAGACATCAGTAGATCATCATAAGGGAGATTTATTCCAATCAGCATTAATTATTGAGAGGATTTGGCACAATCTATATTAATGGCCCAGATTCATTACACTCAAAACTAATGGCTCAGATTGATCAATCAACAGGCCGCCGCCACTTTAAGGGACAATCATTGTAAACCCTATTGATGGCATTCCCTTCTTATAAATAGCAAGGTGCCATTCCCTTGCGAAGAAGACCCTTTTTCGAGATCAGAGAGCACCAGAATACTTGGAGAGAAAAAGTAAAGAGAGCAAAGAGAGCATTTCTTCAATGCCAAGCAATCTTCTGGAGCTAAGGCTGCATACCGATCGTCCAAGGAGTAAGGCAGAGCTGCCGTAGCTTTCTCGAGCCTCTATCGTCACTACCCAGAATCTAAAATAAACAATTGTACTTAGACTGTTGTACCTAGGTTTTCGTCCCTAGGCTTTTTTTGTACAAGCGAGTTTATAACGTGAAGTAAAGTCCAGTCCTCCGATAATTGTTCTGCTCTTTTATATTTCATGCAGAACTCTGCATCTCTCGACTCAGATTATTCAAAGGTATGTCAACTCCTTGACTATCTTGAGTTTGCGCTGCTACCTGCACCGGTGTTACCACTGTCAGTTGGACTGTTTGCTGAGTCATTATTATTTGATGCATATTTTACATCATAGCAAGCATATCCTTTAGCGATTGTTCCACCGTCGAAAGACGTTGTTCTGTATTAGAAGTAGATGTCTCTGGTTCTTCTTCGATAACATAAGATTCAACCTCTCTTGAATATACAGAGGGATTGGTGTAGAGATATGAATCAATACTATCAGTTTCTGACTCCAAGTACTCGGTACCCCCAGCTTCTGAATATGAAGAATACATATTTAAAGATTATCAACTTCTTGATCGAGATGTTGATATACTCCTTCAAAAGAATCAAGAATTCGGTTGAACCGTTTTTTGACCTGGAGTCTGGGACGAATTGCGTCTTGAACGTCGTCCTCTATTGATATAAGATGCCATATTAACTGATGCATAAGATAACTCATATTCTTGGTCATCATTTTATTGCTGAGGTACTTTGTAGCTTGGTCAAAAACTGACCGTTTAGTAGCAGTACAGCAACATTTGATTACAATTTGATGACACTCACAATGATGGTTTTCTTGGGGAAGTGTCACAGGAGATTTTTTGTTTTTACGCTTTTGTACAAGTAACTCGCATAAATCAGAAGAATCAGAAGGTAGCATTTTCTTTTCTATATTTGGGACAGAGAAATATCCAATCCCTTATGTAAAAAGAAGATTACTAGCTTCATTGGCAGAAGAAAGTTGTGCGTTTTTACGTGCTTGAAGTTGTGTGCGTAAATCTTGAGTTGATTTTTGTGCACTGCGAACTCCATCAGCATTGCGCGTAATCCTAAGATTAGGCACTTTGTGTAAAGTAGCACTAGAAAATTGTTGGCGTAAAACAGAAGCTTTGCCATAATTTTTATTCTCCTTGGATAAACCAAAGGAATTGTCTGTCATAGTAACAGAAGACTTGTTTTTATGCTGCACGCGTGTAGGCAAGTTTACTTTAGATGCAAAAGCACCATTGTGAACTTTATCTACCATATCACCGACAGGAGATTTGTCTTTACGCGTATAGCGCAAAACAGAAGCATCTGCCACGTCACAGAGCAAGACTTGAGCGTCTACCACATCACAGACGGGAGACTGAATTTTATGTCCTGGGCGCAAAACTGAAGTAGGAACTGCCTCGTCACAGACGGGAGCCCCAACAACAGGAGTAGGAAGAATTCCCTTGCCTTCAGAGACAATGGAGAGATCAGAGGGTGCTTTGGACTTAGGGATCCAAACTTTTCGCACCTTTCATGATTTTTGAACATTGGAGCAGCGAGTACTACCTCCAGTTCGGAGCATTTCTTCGTAAGCAGTCTGGTCGAATTAAACAACCAGAGTCTTCTTTGTCGATCCAATCGATACATCATCATATTGAGCAATTGCCTTCTCGTCAGAGGAGAAAATCGTTCCCAACAGAGTCGTCATTTTGTTTCACTTAACAAAATGTCCTTAAAAGGCTTTTGAAAGAAAACGAAAAAAAGTATAAAAGTACAAATAAATTTTGGAAAGTATTGCTATGGAAGTCTGATCTGAGAGCGATCACTTTATTCCTTGGACCACACGATGATGATGAAGAGAACTGCTTGAAGAAGAAGAACCGAAAAAACTAAGTCACCAGAAAGGTATCGACACAATTGGCACTGATGGCACAGTCGAATGCTTTCCTGCCTTGCTTCACTCTGTTCTCGAAAAAAAGTTGAAGAGAAACACTCTGAAAAATTACTTTGCTCTGAAAGTCTCTGGGCTCCAAAATCCTATCCCTTCTGTTAAAAAATAAGTCTATTTATAGACTAGACCCTCTGTGCGTAAAAAGCAATATAATTAGATCTCTACGCAAGTAACTGCCACCCACGATTGAAAATCAATCTCTACGCGTGATGACACGTGTCCTATATAGAGTTGTGGTCTCTACGCATGGTGACATGTATCCCACAACTTCAACAATATAAGGAGAGCATGTACACACGTTCCTCGATAAGTGTGGCATGAAAGCCACGTATGCAGACCACGTTCTCACATAACCAGGAAAAATTGAGCATAAAATAGCCCAAAGTAAGCTTCCTACGTAAAGTGGCTAAGAAATACCCTTGAGCGTATAGCTAGCTTAAATAAACTCTACGCACACAAAAGTAGCTGAGACAGCCTTGAGCGTAAAAACTCAAATAACTTTCATACGTAAAGGAAGCGGTCTTTTGAGCGTAAAGTAGCTCATCTGCACATTAAACGACAAGTGTTGGATTTGGTGCAAAAATCTTCTTGGCTTCTGTGCAATGTTCTATCAGAAAATCATTCAATCAGAACAGTATAACGTGCATTAAATGCAATCTGGACAGCATGTCGCTCTCGCGTAGAGTTTGAGGATGACTCTTGCGTAAAGGAGCTCGCGTAGAGTTAGACTCTGTTTGATCTCTGCGTAGAGCTTGAATCTGACTCAGTAGAGTCTTTAAATGGGCCTTGCGTAGAGTCTGACTTTGCGTAAAGTTCTTGACTTCTTTGACTTGGTCTATGAAGTTTATTTTATGCTTCTACACTAGTGGGGTGATATTCTAATGCTAAGTCATGTCTCAAAAATAAATTGTATAACTAGAATAATACATGTTGGATCCCTAATCTCGGAATGGGTATTTATTATAGTCATGGTACCTGCTTGTGTTTTTGTCTATTCCACTCATGTCTAAACCGCGGGCTTGGTCGAGTAAAGGTTGTGTTAAGGCATAAGGATTTCTAGTTAAGGCAGTATTCAAGAAAAATATTTAAAGACTCACAATGAATTATTTCTTGAGAAAAGATAGTCTCTTGGGTTGGTATTTGACTAAGGGTAAAACCCTAATCATTCTCAGACTCCAATGACTAGAGGATCATGATAGTAGGTTTAGGGTCGAGGGGAGGGCAAGTAACTCGAGGCATGATTGTAGTCACATGGCTGGCCGATGGTAGCTACACTTGTATATACAACAATCATGGCCATGGGGATACTCTGTATCTCTCTACCAATTATGAGCTTTCGTCTTTCCAAGTCAGTAAAAGACAAAAACAATAAAGATTTCAAGGGAGATGTCACTGAATACAATTACGTGATTCAAAGGCGAATGTATAATTCAAGAGGAATTGTCAATACAGTCACAAATGAGATCCTAGAGACATCTACATCTCAATCTACATAGGTTAATCAGAGGAAGAGCGAACCGAGTGCACTACGGTTGATCAGACCGTAATATATCGATTCTGATTAGACAATATGTTAGTAGGCGTCCCCAATAAACATATGTCTTGAATCAAGCTCGATAAAAGAGTAAGCTTGCAAAACTAGGCTGTATTAGCAGCATTGGTCAAGATAGTCAAAATACAAGTATGCGAGATTTTTGAAAGGAGGCACAAATAGTTTGAGTTTTGTGAGAATCAAAACCTTACCCGGTGTTCTTACTTATACAGTCTTCCTACTATATTCTTATTCATAAGGCCTTGGTCGACTAATGGGTTATGGACCTCTAAATTCTATATTCCAAGAAAACCTATTAGTGTCAGTCAATTACCTTGTCAATAGATCACAAGGACCACGGAATGCTAGGTTGGGAGACATGCTACCCAACCTACAGAACTTTTACTAGTATTGGTTCTGGATCTTAGGGGACATACAGGGCATTTTCCTATCCTCTATAGTATCCTAGACTTGTAATCACGTCTGAAGTCTTTTCACCGAGGATTATGCCTCGCTCGTATACTCTGGCTGTGGTAAACTCTTGGTTTCGTAACTCAAATATGATACAAAATCGAACATTTCTTAACTCTATCCAATATTGACTCAAAGGTAACTACGACCAAAAGAGGACCATTAGCCATAGTTTTAGCAATATTCTATAACAATATTTTTTTAAACTAATTTCAACTCTAGGGGTCGTGCCTCGCCAGTACGCTGCTGGCTGCAGTGAATCCATAGTCTCCATAATTCAAATAAATGGCGACAGTGCGCTGTTGTCCTGCCATTATGAGTTAACTAACATTCCTTTAACTATATCTGTAAAAATTTATGAGCTTCTAGAGATTCAAACAAGTTGGATATAAAATAAAGCGTAAGTATTTGTCCTATCAGTCACCACCCTTAAAATAAAAGATTGAACAAGGAGAAATAACTATAGACAAAGAAATACCAATGTTCTAGTATCTATTCCATGTGTATTCAACCCTTTGAGGAAAAACTTTGATTCGAAACTAACTCGAGGTTGTATATGGATAACATAATCAGAAATTATAAAAAATAATAAAAAATAATAATTCTTAGGGCAAATTAGGAACTAAATAAGCAATTGGACTAAGATATGAGGATGATATCTAAGAGGCAAAGGGAAGGAATTAAACAATTTATCAAGGTTAGATCATTAATTCTATGAGGCCCTGTCTCACCAAGTGAATAACCTATCCACATTGGATCATATCGTCCTATCAAGAGGTAATAGTGCACCTATGGGGATCTGACAAGCTATCAAAATTATAACTCATCATCTACATTGTATGGCCCAGACTACCCATCGGTAAATTTGTATAAGGGACTCCTAGTCCTAGTCATTCTCTTAAATTAAATTAACCCTAACTCGTGAATGAGCATTTCCTAGTCGCAGGCTCGCAATAGTACGACTAACTTAAGTACTATCACGAGTTCGCATGATTTGCAAAAATCGACCTGCATGGGCCACCACAAAAACTTGTCATGACCCGTACCCGCTTTCCGGGATACGAATGCGTGTCCAAGCCAGCCTACGTCGCTGTATCGGCGGTAGAATCCTGTATAGCCACATTGCTCAAAATCACAAATAATGCTCATTCATAAAATTAATTTAATTTACAATCTTCACAAGTTTTACATTTGCAGAGAAATACAAACTCTTATAAATATTGAAATGATTACGACTCATCTATCTAGCTAATCTCTAGGTTTTCGTCTGCAAGTACACCCATAACTCCCCAATGCTAAGTGACGCCACAGCTAACTTGAAAAATATTGGTTTTCAGTTAGGAATATAACGAGTACAATTCACTGAATGCAGTTTCAATAATCGAAAATGACTATACAACAGAGGTTAGCCTTTAAATATATTATTTGAAAAATAAACACAGAAAGACAAATAAAACTAAACATAGGGAAACAATAAATAAATACAAAGACAACACTCACCACTGACTGAAGAACCTTTGATATGTGATCGGTCTCGGGACAATTACACGACATTGTCTATAATATCTATACTGTATAAAGTACACGGTCTACACTGTATAATATACACCATCTACACTATATAAAGTACACGGTCTACACTGTATAATGTACACGGTCTACATTGTATAAAGTACACGGTCTATACTGTATAAAGCAATAATGAAACACTGTCTATACTGTATAAAGTAATAATGAAATACTGTCTATACGGTATAATGCAATAATAAATCATGATCTACACTGTATACACTGTATAAGGTCAGATCACACATCCTTGGTACTTCACCTCCACGACACGACAAAATATAACAAACATAAAAGACGAAAATCATATATCTATTGAATAACGATGAGGTATAGTAAATCTCAATATCAAAAACAAACAATAAACTGTATTCGCATGTGGTCCTTTGCTAGTAAAACCGATAATCCGAACCATTCAGTGTGTCACAATAGTCAAAAATTATACAACAGCCTCCGGATGCTGAAATAGACATTATCAATGTTCTCAGAATAGTCAAAATAGCTAGAATTGCCTGTCCTTAAGTACAATTCTGGACACAAGAGCAAAACGATAATTTTATGTCAAAACGGTGTCCGCCGTTGGACCCGCTTTGCACCGAAAAACATGCAAGAGTCAATGGTCTTTAAATTCATCAAACTACATGTCTATAGATTCGTTTTGAAGATATGAACCCAATCGTATGTCCAAAGTTAGATTCTAGCAGGCCGTGCACAAAATCGCCCGTTGAGTCGGACCGTGGGGCCCACAAAATGGCGATCCGGTCAACTGTCTCATAATCGGACCAAACTTAGCATACAGGACCAGAAACATGATATGATTCTGTTGGTGCAAGTTTCGTCTCGATCTGACGATCGTGCACAAAGTAATTAAGAAATTTGCACAAAGGCCGATACGGTAAATTTTGACGGATACGCATCAAATTCGTCGCGCACGCGCAACCAATTTGAATTCCGTCAAAGATCACACATCCACGAAGCCGATACGTACCTTTTTATGCTTTCGGTTCACGACCATGTCGCCCGGAATGGCGGGATGCACGTCGTATCGAAGAGTTTTTCATAATTTTCAGTTTTTCGAAAACAAGTTTTTCAATCCGATTTCTACTACTGTCTAATCCACGATAAATAAAACTAATAATGAGGTTTTCTTCACGATTAGGTTGTCTAAACATTTGTTCAATTAGTTTCTCAAAACTATCGATCGCTTGACAGGAAGCTGCCATCCAAATCGGGTGTTTGAACCTATAACTGTTCTGTTTTTTGTGCAGTTATTCGTCAGTTTTGACGTCAATTTCTTAGGGAATCTAGTGCATCTAAATTTGATCTAATTGAAGAGGAATAAGGTTGTATAGGTTGTCAACGTACCAGAAGTGACAGATCGAAGAATGATCGGCCGTGCGCCGAGAAAACGTGTTACGAAATCGTCCCCACAGGCCACTGCTGCTGTCGTAGCTCTGTTGCTGTGCACTGCCATTGCGTGCGGTCCTGGCCGGTCGACAGTGGCTCTCAGCGGTGTGCGCACGTGCAGGGGTACGCCCAGGTGTTAGGCTGGTGGCGTGTGTTTAGGGTTAAGGTTTTAGAGATGATTCCTATCTCGATCTCTCTTATATTAGCGGGGGGAGGAAACTGCGCAGGTTTTGGGCTGGTGATCACTCACGAAATATTGGTGGTCCAATATCTCATGGGTGGTTGTTTTTTTCTTTTTCTTTTTTTTCTTTATATATATATATATATATATATATATATATATATATATATATATATATATATACTTATCCATAAAAACCTAAATAGAACATCAATACTATCTATTCCTAGTGTAGGGCCTATTTGTATAAATATGACCGTATATATAATAATATTTATTTGATAAAATAATATAACCAATAATAATTAAATAATATTATATAATAATAACGTTAATAATATTGATAATAAAAATAAAAATAATAATAATAATAACAAATTCAATAACTCAATAATGGTGTATATACCATTATATACAGTCTAGAAATCCCAAGATGTACAAGGACCTATTTTATACAAATGTCGTTGAATATCAACTAATAATAATATTTATAATATTTAATTAACGAATACTTAGAAAATATTATTAGATCATTAAAATGGAATTCAACACACTCATACCAAATTACATCAACACGAATGTCATTGGATGTGCCGCATGACTACATGGGCTTGGTCTTGTTTTGGGTCCAACCTGGACTAGTTCGGTACAACCAGGTTCCCTAAAACTTAATAATATAATTAATAAATAAATAAATCTTCGGTAAGGGTTAAGTTGTAACTTGGCCTGGTTTTCCTAGTTAGGACATCACTATGGCTCGGCCTTCCCTATCAGGGTTAATACACTAGTCAAAGCACGCCATTGCACTATCCGTGCCACGATTTCTAGTCACCTTGTACTCCAAAACTCCACCATGGCTAAAGTCATCTACCGTAATAATTAACTAAGTAATTATTTATAAAAATTCTAAAAATCACCATTTAATTCAAATAAATAAATAAAAATATATTATCAAAATTTTGGGAAGAGGGGTTACATGATGTTTTAGACTTTGTAGCTTATTAGACTTCTTTGATATCTTATCGTGCTTTAGATTGTGATTGAGTATTCTGTGTTATCATTTGTACTTTGTCCTCCATTTGGAGTTGAGATCTATGACAGGTACATTATATCATTGTGTGAGATAGATAGTGATCTAGACAGCATTCTACTGCCGACGCTGCGGTGTAGGCTGCGTACTACTCGTGCCCCTATACCGAGTGCGGGTCGTGACAACTATATTCTTAAAACGTGGTTCTAAGTAAGATTTCGGGAATCTTGACAATATTTTGTATTTTTATAATTGGAATATTCAAAAAATCAATTTTATTTTACCTCAGTTTGGATTTGAAAACCATTGACTTGAATAATTTAAAATGATATTCAATATTTATGATAAAATAAACATAGAAGATTTCCTTACTAATTTTGTCAAAAGATTTTATATTATGATATTATATAGTACTTTGATACTTAGATAAATGATGGAAAAAATGATTTTAAATACTGTTTGTTGAATATCTTTTGAATTACCAAGGATACCCTAATGTGTAAGGCTATTTCACAATCATAATTCTTACTCCTTCGATGGATATCAATGGCGACATAGCAAAGAGCTCCAGTCTTGAATTTTGATAGTGAAACAGTATCTTGATTGCAGCTATACGTGCGTTAGCGAGGCATAAGATTTCTATATCATGTCAGAATATGAGAAAAGATGAAAATGTTTTTGATTTTGTAGTACATACACGGTTATGGGTTGAAAACAACATGGTATCTGACTATTTTATTTGAATTATATGGAATTTCAAGAATGTTGATGATTTCTAGTATCTTCGAACTATCTTTAATTTAGTGAAGCTTTTGATAAATATGTTTCAAAATATTTCATTTAATATTTTAATAAATCACTATCTCTGTAAGGTGGGTAGAATATTTTGTTTCTCTCTATAAT
>JANAVB010031215.1:12626538-12631538 GCA_029216955.1 Iris pallida | reverse complement strand
CATCACAACTGTCTCCGAAAGCTAAAATAAATGTTACCAATATTCTCAGAATAGTCAAATTAGCTAGGATTACCTGTCCTTAAGTCCAATTCTGGACACAGGGGCAAAACGATAAATTCGAGCAAAAACGATGTCCGTCGTTGGACCCGATTTGTATCGAAAAGCGTGCCAGAGTTGATGGTCTCCAAAGTCGTCAAACTATATGTCTACGGATTCATTTTGATGATACGAACCCAACGGTATGTCCAATTTGGATTCCGGTAGGCCGTGCACAAAATTACCCGTTGAGTCGGACCGTGGGGCCCGCAAAACGGCGGTCCAATCAACTATCTCAGAATTGAACCAACTTGGCATACAGGACCAAAAAATGATACGGTCCTACTGGTGCAAGTTTCATCTTGATCTGATGAACGTGTACAAAGTAATTGGGAAATTTGCACAGAGGCCGATACGGTGAATTTCGACGGATACGCATCAAATTCGTCGCGCACACGTAACCAATTTGAATTCCGTCAAAGCCCACACGACCACGAAGCCGTTACGTACCTTTTGATTCTTTCAGTTCGTGACCATGTCGCCCGGATTGGCGGGACGCACGTCGTATCGAAGAAATTTCTAGTTTTTAAAATAGATTTTCGGTCAACTTCGGGATTCGATTTCTCGACACACAGTTATCAAAATTGATTTCTGTAAAAAGGGTTTTCTAGCCCTATATGTTTTAAATAAGACTCTTCAAATATATTTCTAAAATTCATAACAGATTGATCAGGAATTGCCTTCCAATTTCGGGTTTCAACTAGAAAACTGTTCTGCTTTGGATCAGTTTTTCGTCAATGTTCGCGTCGATTTATCGAGCAACATAGGGTACCTAAATTCAAACTATTTGAAGGGATGGAGGGCCGTATAGGTTGTCTTCCTATCGAACTAATTCGTTCGAGAAACGATGCTGAGATGAGGCAGTAAGATACCTGCGAAGTCGTCCTCACGGTGCAACTGCTGCTACGGCTGTTCTGAGTGCGCGCGCGGTTTTCTCCGCAGTCCGGCGACTCTCACGGTGGCGCGTGGCCGTGGGTGTCCGCCCAGATGGTTGGCGAGGTCACGGGGGTGTTGAGGAGGTGCAGCGTCGAGGAATTTTTAAGGTTTTTGCTTGGTTCCCTCTCGCACGTATTAATAACAGAGGCGAAAGTCTCTGTTCGGGTTTGGAGAATGTGGGGACTTTAGCTGCTGCTTAGTGTGGCCGGGCTGGGCTTGGGATTTCTCAGCTAGGCTGGCTGGCTTGGGGTGGGCCGGGCCTGCCTGTGCTTGGTCGGGCTGGGACCTGAAGTTTGGTTTTTATTTGTTCTTCTTTTATTAATCATATATTCTTATATATATATATATATATATATATATATATATATATATATATATATATATATATATATATATATATATATATATATATATATATATATATATATATATATATATATATATATATATATATATATATATATATATATATATATATATATATATATATATATACATATATACATGGCTCTCTCTCTCTCTAATATATGTATCCCTATATGCTCGCATATACCTATATAAATAATTTCCATAAAACTAAATAAAATAGCAATATTATCCTTTTTCTATTGTAGGCTTATTTATAGAAATATATACATATATAATAATATCTATTTCCTATGGATATAAAATAACCAATATTTAATCAATAAAAATAGCAATAATAAGGTCAATAATAATGATAGTAAAATAAGCTAAACCAATGATAGGTGTACATACCAAACATATATGTAATCAACCATCCTCAAGGATCCACAAAGTATCATAAGGGAATTATTTACCATATACAAAATAAAATAACCTTTAATAGCAAGAACATATATAGTTAACCACCCTACGTGAAATTGCCTTCTACATACATGGACGTCCTAGGACTCACTATAAGCCTACACGGACTTTGGCTCGGTTCGGGCCCAGTCCGGACAATTTTGGTATAACCGAAATTCCTAAAAGCCAAAATATTAATAAATAACTAATTAAACCATTTATAGGGGTTAACTTGCAACTTGGCCTGGTTTTTCTAGTTAGGGCACTCATATGGCTTTGCATTTCCCTACCATGTCTAAACATTAGTCAAAGCATGCTACTGCACTATCCGTGCCATGATTCCTAGCCGTCTTGTACTTCAAAACTCCATCATGGCTAAAATCATCCACCGTAATAATTAACTAAATAATTACTTATAAAAATCTAAAAATTACCATTTAAATCAAATTAAATAAAATAAAAAATATTTCAAGAATTTTTGGAAAGGGGAGCTACAGTATTGTACATGGACATCCTAAATTTATATTTAGTTTATATATTTATATATTCGTAACCATATTAGACTCTGATATTGAACCATAACCTAGAATTTGGATTCATTAACAAATTAGTATATCAAAGGAAAAGAATACTAAGGATATTATTATAAGGATATTCATAGTATACGAATTGGTCGTATCGATCCAAAATCGGACTTTTGGTCCAAGAAGGAACTACAGCTTTATAAATTTAACATCTCATGGGGTTAGGAATGACCAATATGACATTTTAGGTTAAGAAAGACCTAATACTCTAATAAGGATATATTTGGTTAAATGATATTAGAGTATTTTGGTCCAAAAGTGGACAATAAGATTTTCTTGGTCTACTCAAACAAGAAATTCAATACATATGTAGAGATGAAATTAACAATTTGACTTTCCTATATGGAAAAACCTAGGTGACTTAGAAGAGTATCAATAGTGTAGAGTTGTCTTAGGCGTAACGGTCTAAATTTAGTATTGTAGCCATTAAAGTCAATTTAGTTTAAATTTAGCATATATCGCAACACAAGATTTCATCTATATATTAGTTATGTGTTTAATTCTTAATCAAGTGCTTGAATACTTAACCGATCAATACCTTAAATCATGGTTTTGAAATATGTATGCTCGTATATGTTTAAATCTTGCTGTGTTATGGATTTTGATTTCTGTTTTGAAATTGTGCATTACTAACAAATAACTGTTAGTTCTCGTTTTAGTATAACAGATTGGGAGCAATAGCTAAATTGCTAAGGTGTATATATATAAATATATATATAAAGAAGAAAAAATTTCTAGTTATTATTGATTTTGTCAATATTTATACCTGCGTGTGATTTTCGGTGTTGAGTTGTTCCACCGAACGGGTCGACGTACCCAAGAAAAATTCTACGGAGGGTTGCTTCGAGTCTTTATATAAATTGTGAAATTTTGGGCTCCAAAATACAAAGGAGACTCTGCCAAAATTATCAAGAATTTTCAGAGTCAGCCATTTTCGAAATCCGAAAATTGGTTTAAAATATTTAACCCTATTTTAGGAATTTTGAGTCAGTTTTCTTAGAGAGACTTTTTTTTTTAAATTGTAGAGGTCGAATTTCTTAGAACTTAAGTTACATAGGACACGGACACATAAACACGCAAGAGAAACCTAATCATGTGTATCCTTTGTTTCTGCTGGAAAATACAAATTATTGAATCTGATAATATTACAGACTTCTATCGGGTCTCAATTTGAAAAGAGACCAAGGTAATGAAAAATTGATATCTTGTGACTACTTCTTGATTTATTTAAAGAAAGAACAAGTATTGAAATCATAGTATCCAGTATTATGGTTTTATCCTTCTGGAAAGAAATAAATAGTTAATCATTTTCTCGTTGTTCATGGTAATTAGATACATGAACCAAGATTCAAGATTCATGCTAGTAACCAGTAGGAACTTAATTTAAGATAATAGAATAGGATTGTTTATAGTTTTAGGTTAGTGCATTGGGTGAGAGAGAACAACTGGATCACACCCAAATTCTCTACAAAATAATAAACAACATTTAAAAAGCTGATCACTAGTTTCCCGCCATCCGTAAGGCCTTACGATGCCGGGGGTGAGGCCTAGCTCACCAACAGAATTCTAGTCCAGTCCAGTAAATTCTTGGTATAAAATTAGAATTTAATAAATCATATTACAAACTTTCCATAACAAATGTGGGGGGTCGGATCTTTGGCACCGTACTCATCCAGACACAACCTAATCTCTGGTCACGAAATTGTTGCTGAGAATGGGATGAATTTGATCCATATGTGTTCTCTAAGTTGCATAAGCATATAAGAAACTTGTTTGTGATTTTGATTGTGATTGATTGTCGATTTCCTATCTGGAGTGTGCTACTTACTAGTCAGCTGGTACGTAAGCTGTCCCGGTACCGTGATTCATTTCCTTGTCCTTGTTTGGTGTAGGGGTGGATTTGTCACGACCCGTACCCACTTTTCGGATACGAGACGTGTCCAAGCCAGCCTATGCCGCAGAGTCGGCGGTAGAACGCTGTCACGGCTAATATGCTTAAAATCATAAAATGTACATTATTGCTCATTCATATTTCTAAATTTGATTACAACATTTACAATATTTATAACTAAAGAAAATACAAGTTCTCACAATTAATGAAAACGATACAATGCTATCTATTTCTAGGTTTCTGTCTGCAAGTACACCCGTATCTCCCAAAAGCTAAGTGAAGCCAGCTAACTAAAAAATGTTGGTTTCCAGTCAGGAATGGAACGAGTACAATTCACAACAGAATCAATAAATGACGAAATCCATAAATCTGTAATAATACTGAGATACATGATAAGGGATAAATAGGAAATCATGGTAGGAATCATGCGAGTAAAAGCAGAAAGACATGGTACACAGGTCAAGCAATGACAAGAAACTGTAATGTAAAGAACTATATCTAACAAGTGATTTAAAATACACTTTAGACATGTAAACGACTAAGGGGTAAATCCGGCACCCGTACGTGAATTGTACGACTGCTATCAGGCAAGATAGACATTTTGGGATATTTCTGGATATGTTTACATGTCTACTAATGTACTTCCTGCCTGGCTAGTACCTATGGGTTCAAACAGGTCACGAACA